>CM072514.1:41047078-41184578 GCA_036898135.1 Oncomelania hupensis | reverse complement strand
GAAGGCATCGTTAGCAGAAAACTAGCGGGGGCTCGTTCTCTATGTCTCATTGTTGTTGTTGTATCGATTTTTATTCACCTGATTAACATAGGTTGTACTGATGACATATAATGTCGCATTCATCATTATCATAATCATAACTATCCTTATCGTCATCTTAATAGTCATCATTAACCACTCTTATTATCATCATATTCGTCATCATTGACTACTCTTATTGTCATAATAATCGTCATCGTTATTATTACCTTATAGTCGTTATTATTCATCTTCTGGGCAATAAGCCTGGTCCGACTCTGGCAGAACTGTTGATCAATTTAATCCAGCCGCTGTCTGACATTTGCGAAAGTCATTAAAGTGTGCCTGAACCTTGGAGCAGAATGCAAAAACAATTTAACAACGCCAATTTCATGCTAAAGGATTACCATCTTTTATTGTGTCTAGTCTTTGAGACGTTTAATTTTGAATGACGTGTATGAGCGTTCTTATAACGTCCGTTATAATCATTATATCCTATCCTATCCCGTAACTCACCACCTTCAACCCACCTGTGATAGATGCCGCCACTGAGATCTTTGGCAAGCACCGCCCAAAAGAAGAAACTGTAGATGACACGTGAACTTTTGGACTTGTGTGACAAACAAAGAGAGAGGAAAAAGAAAAAGAACACACCACACGGAGCTGATGCCTAGCAAAAAATCAACAATGATATTCGGAAAGGTATGCGCACAGCCATCCCAGCAAGGTCCTCCTGAAAATAATACTCAACAGGTTGAAACCCCAAGCTGAACAAATCATAGCTGAAGAACAAGCAGGATTCAGGGCAGAGCGAAGTACCACTGAACAGATTTTCAACCTCAGAATAATCTGCGAAAAATACCTACAGCACCAACAACATCAATATCATGTGTTCGTAGACTTCAAGAAGGCGTTTGATCGAGTCTAGCATGCAGCTCTGTGGGCAACCATGAGAGTGTACAACATCAGCCCTAAAATTATTGAAGTCATCAGAAGCCTGTGTGACAAGGCTACCAGTGCAGTCCTCCATTACAGCGCCACAGAACAACAATCGGTGTGCGTCAAGGATGCCTACTTTCTCCAACACTCTTCAACATCTTCCTAGAGCGCATCATATCAGATGCCCTTGCAGATCACGAAGGCACAGTCAGCATATGGGGTACAGCAATCTCCAACCTTCGTTTTGCGGATGACATTAATGGATTGGCTGGAGAGAAACAAGAACTTGAACAGCTGGTACAGAGGCTTGACACCACCTCCAGAGCCTATGGACTGGAAATAAGTGCAGAGAAGACCAAAATGATGACCAACAACACCAATGGCATCAACACGGACATTAAAGTCCAAGGCCAATCCCTCAACACAGTGCATAGCTTCAAATATTTAGCAGCCATTGTATCAGACAATGGCTTTCGACAGGAAGTCCTCTCCAGGATCGCATAAACAACTGCTGCCCTGGCAAGGTTGAAGCCCATTTGGAAAGACAGGACCATCAGCCTACATTCCAAGGTAAGACTGCTGCGCTCCCTTATCATCTCCATCTTCCTATATGCTTGCGAAACATGGACCCTCACAGCAGATCTACAACGAAAATTACAAAGCATGGAGATGAGATGCTATAGAAGACTTCTGGGCATTTTCTATACCCAGCATCTCACCAAAGGCGAAGTTCGACAGACCATCACACAAGCCATTGGACAACACGATGACCTGCTCACAGTGGTGATGAAACGGAAACTCCGATGGTATGGCCACGTCACCAGATCATCAGGCCTTGCAAAGACCATCCTGCAAGGCACAGTGCAAGGAGGTAGAAGAAGAGGGAGACCGAAAAAGATGTGGGAGGACAACATTCGAGAATGGACTTAGCGAAACCATCAGAGTTGCTTAGGACAGAGAAAGGTGGAGTACGTTGGTTAAACGATCATCTGTGATGACCCTACGACCTCCGAGTTACGGGAAGGGATAGGATAAGATAGGATTCGCACAGCAAAGGAGAACTGGATAGAAGATTAATGCCAGGAAATAGAGAACAGTTTGAACAATGACACAGCAACAAGGCCTACAAGACTGTGAAGCGGCTGACAAGTGTTAAACAGCCCAAGGTCTCCACGATCCAAAGCAAGTCTAGCATAAGCCTTACAGAAGAGCAAGAAGTCTTGGATAGATGGACAGAGTACTGCTATGGCCTTTACAACTACACACCAAATGGAGACCCTTGCCTTGTATTAATATTTGGTTTGTTTGCTGAATACAATTTATGTTAAAACAAGTGGAGACCCATCAGTTGTAGCATGTGCCCAGAACAGAGAAGAAGAAGAAATCCGTCTTACCTTGGAGTGTAGACAGATGGTCCTGTCTTTCCAAATGGGCTTCCACCTTGTCGGGGCAGCAGTTGTTTGTACGATCCTGAAGAGGACTTCCTGTCCGGACCCATTGTTGATACCATCCTATCCTATCCCGTAAATCAATAACCCACTTATCACCTCCGTCCTGGTGGCCAACGGAAGGCGCGGTCCTGGTGACCGGGGCGACGACCAATCCGGTATGGAGTGAGCGGTTCTGTTCATCTTACGGTGTTTTTTGGGCAAGAAAGATCTGGCGGGGCCCAATCCTCTCCAGGCGGTTGGCCACAGCCGAAATCCACGAGTACAGTGTGGTTCGCCTTGCTCGTTGAACCAATAGTAACGGGAGTTTCTTCCGCCTTGGCCGGTGTAGAAGACTTTCGCCCAGTGATGCCGTGCTAACATCAACCAGGAAACGTTGGGTCTATTCTATTCGGTGCCCGAACTCAAAGGGCAATCGTTACATGGATTAGCTGTATGCCCTTATTATGCGTCATCGAGGATATCACTAAAGAGCTTATACTCTGCGTAACGTATTCCCACACGTTCATGTTTATGATGCAAGACTGCGCGTGTACATAACAATTCGCTTTCCTTTCCGTCTTCCAATAGCGATCTCCCTGCCTTTACACCACATGTTTGAATGAAAGCTGTGTTTGTTCTGTGTACGTGTGTGAGAATGGGTGAAAAATGTGAGCGTGTATGTTGATACAGATCGCCGCGCTTTGAGCCTGATTGCTGATTTGGAGGAAAGCGCGTGTAAAGCATCCAGCCCATTATTATTATTATTATTATTATTATTATTATTATTATTATTATTATTATTATTATTATTATTATTATTATTATTATTATTATTATTATTATAGGCCTACTACGGCTAACCACTCCACGATGACGCAGTATACTCTCAGGTCTTTCCGGAAAAAATTTCCCTAAGGGAAGCTTCAAATAAAAATAAAAAAAAGCAAAGAAGACACGTTTATCGTAGAGGTTCAGCCGCAATAATTTGGCCTCAGACTCAAGATAAACATAAAACACGACATAGGGAAAAAGTCAATTAATAGTCTCCACACCAAGACAATGACAGCTGTGCAAATGAACCACTGGCAGCCGCTGCGCTAACAAAACGGGACAACAAACCACCACCCTAGTCTGTTACACTAGTTTAGCATTTAAGTATAGACGAGAGTACCTGTGGTTCAGCCCCACACCATTACGTATGGTTCCACCGCTCCTATTAGCTACCTTTCAACACTGTTCACGGACGATATCATTGCTTTAAAAGGCCCTAATTCATAGGCTTTGTTTACTTCTGGCGGAAACGGGTTGACCCTAACATTGGAACTGTTTTTACATTAAACAATGATATAGTGGACTTTCGCTGCCCTAACCAACCGCTACAGTTTGAATTTTCCATTGCGGTTCTGACAGGGAGTTGTGTCTCCTATTGTAACGGTACAGCCAAAATGATGACAAACAACCAAAATGACTAACAATACCATTTTCATCAACACGGGCATCAAAGTCCAAGGCCAGTCCCTCAACGCAGTGCATAACTTCAAATATTTAGGAGCCATTGTATCAGACAATGGGTCCCGACAGGAAGTCCTCTGTAAGATCGCACAAACAACTGCTAACTTGACAAGGTTGATTTGAAAAGAAAGGAATATCAGTCTACACTCCAAGGTAAGACTGCTGCGCTCCTTTGTCATCTCCACCTTCCTATACGCTTGCGAAGCATGGACCCTCACTGCAGACCTACAAGGAAGAATACAAAGCATGGAGATGAGGTGTTACAGAAGACTTCTGGGCATTTCCTGTACCCAGCACATCATTAACGAAAAGGTTCGACAGATCAGATCATCACACAAGCCATTGGACAACACGATGACATGCCCACAGTGGTGAAGAAACGGAAACTCCGATGGTATGGCCACGTCACTAGCGCATCAGGCCTTGCAAAGACCATCCTGAAAGGCACGGTGCAAGGAGGCAGAAGGAGAGGGAGACAGAAAGAGTTGGGAGGACAACATTCGAGAATGGACTGGCTTGACACTGAGCGAAGCCATGAAGGTTGCTGAGGACAGAGAAAGATGGAGTACGTTGGTTAAACGATCGTCTGTGGTGCCCCAACGACTTTCGAGTTACGGGATATGATAGGATGGGATAGGACAGCCGTATAGTATAACCTTTGACCCTATTTCTGAATGAACACGCGGCTTGAAATGTGCGTTATTTTGTTGTGTGGGATAGGGCCCTAGGGTACAGTCTGTTTTATTAACCTGAAAGGAAAAACCTTACAAGTAATTGTTTTTACGAGTTCTGACTCTTAACACTTTTGGTAGATGATATTTTGAGCTCCACAATGTTGGCTGGCCCTTGCGCTATTAAAAGGCACAAAAACTACGGAATGTATTCAGTGAAAATTAAAAAAAAAAAACCAACTATACTTTCCAAAGAGTTATTTTGTTGTTTTACGCTTATTTTTTCAGTGGGCAGCACTCATTGGGAATGTGAAAAGGATCTGTCCAGGGGGCGTGGTCAAAGTGGATCGCTTTAAAAAATCATGCGATGTTGGATTCCGTGTCTCAGTTGGCTTAAGAAGCATTTTTAGCGAAATACATGTATTGACAATATGTTTTAGTCTGCTGCTTTTTATCTCCCTTTCTTTTGCTAGCTCGTCTTCTGGTACAAAGACAAAAACTATGTGTTGTTCTAACTTCTCGCGTGAAAGAGTGCATGGCGTGACATCAGCCGTTGCTTTTCCTCAACACCCCAGGGAGAATGGATGCACGCTGTTTCTCAATTTCGTCGTAAAGAAAAGCAGACAAACAGTAGCATGCATGGCTATTGCCTGGGGATGTTAGAGACTCCTAATAAGAAACGGTAGAAAGCTAATATGAGTGGCAGTGAATCTAGTCTCGGAATATAAAAATGAATCCAGTATGCATATTATACATGTAATAGCAACGGTGTAAACTTGGAACTCGCTCGCTGAAATGACTGCCCGAAGTCGTCTGCACAGCGATGTGTAGATGATAGACAAGTACAGAAGTCCGGTTCTAACCGTTATTGAATTGGGACAAATGTTATTGTCTAGGACAATGTGTTTAAGACACCACCATGCTTCACATCACATTGTTCTGCTCTGTCCTCTTACACCGCTTAGCAATCACTCCCCCAAGACGTCTGCTCGTTATTTTATGTGACCGTTGCAGTTCACCTAGTGTTCAGAGTGAAAATGTGAAATGACGGTTTGGAGTAGACTTAATGGAAAGCCTATACGTTCTGATTAGATGTTATAATATGTTCTAGATCAATCTTTTAATAATAAGTTCTAAAAAAAAAAAAACACAACTATCCAGACTGTCTTTATTTCTGCCGTATTTTAAATATGTTTTGGTCAACACCTACACATCTACTGGCCACCAAAGGAAGTACGAAAGCAATACAAATTAGCTGGCATAGAAAGAGTTAGTCAGGGCATGTTTTAGCATTAACCATATAATATACCAGAAACAATAATTATGAATATTGCAGACTGTAACAGTTAAAACGGAAATAGAGCTTGGTAACCGACGAGACAGCAAAGATTAGTACCAGACAGTTTTATTTGTTCCAGGCGTGACAGACAACGGTCCATCTTTTTGTTTCATTTGTGTTTCGCCACGAATGGAAGAAACTTGGACCTAGTCCAGTTTAATTAAATTGTAAAGTTTGCGGTATTGTCTTTATAATAAATGTCACAATATTAATGTAACATTTTTACTCGTTCTTAGCGTGACAAATATTTTGTGTTTTGTAATGACCTGAGAAGACTTGAGACTAGTACAACTGATTTAAATTGGACAATGGGTCATATGCAGTATCTAATCTAACAGGTACAGGCAACAGATGTTTTAACTCGATCTATTATAAGTGTAACCGGCATCAGTATCTCTTTTTGTTTTCATATATATGTGTTTTGTAATGAACTGGGGAAACTTGGGATTAGTTTACATCTCACACAGCACTACAATACTGTAGCGTAGGCTAAATATCGTAAAAGGAAACGTTCTTCCAGAGTTAGTGGAATTATAGTTTCGTCAGAATATTTGCGATGAAATACGCAATAGTCCTTGTGTGTAGTTTAAGTTCCGGTAGCAGATGATTTTCTATAAGATTTGGGAGTTGGGAATATTTCGCGGGTGGGAGAAGGGGAGAGGAGAGGGAAGGGCAGGAGGGAGTGTGTGTGGGTGGGGGGTATGAGGAAGTGGGTGGGTGAAGGTGATAGTGAAAATGTTAGCTGGATGTTTGGAAAAGAAATGTTGGTCTACTTGTTAATCTTTCCGTGCACATTAACAATTTTAGTTTTATTATTTTATTTGTTTAACAATTTGCTATATGTTCGTTTGGATAGTTCTGGGACAGGAATCAGCTTGCTTTGTCATATGATCTTCCTTAAGGCTTATTTTACTTGGAATGTTCGTGGAGGCTTACGACCCTTTTTTATTTAGGTTCTGAGATCCTGAACCTAGGTTCATGAACTTTTTTTGGTGACCTGATCTGAGAACCTCGAAAAAAAGGTTCGTTACTTTCCAGTTAAAACAGGTCTTTGCAGTACCAATGTTTTAATTTCTAATCCACTTGCGCCAGGGCACCCAAACCTGTTTCCCCGTAGTAACCGGTCCTGATTTGGCTCGGAAGAGTCCGCTGGACCTAAAGCAACAATCAGTCAATCAATCAAACAATCAATCCCCGTAGTAAATGCCTTGTTTTTCCTCTAAAATGGGGCTACAACTCGCCACAGTATAGACGTTACATGTCTTTTTATGCAAAACAACAATACGATATGCGTTTTGTTGGGTTTAAGTTTGAGCTGGAATACTGCCTATACTTTGCTATATAATCTTCCATATGAGGTGTACTGTAGTTTTGGATTTTTCATATAAACCTCCTACCCGCCCCCCCACCCCTTCCCATCCCCTCTGCCACTCCACCCAACCACCACTCCCCTTCGCCGTGCCCACTATCAATTTTAAACTGACACACATTTACCATTTCTATTCTTTTATATTGTTTTGTGTTTATTTTATTTAAGTTTAGTTTAGTTTCAAAATATTTGAAAATGTAGTATTAATGAAATGGACCCCAAATTGTGACAATCTTCTTTTGTTGTCATGGTATTAAAAAAAATCATCAAACAGAAACCAAACAACAAGTCTCGCAGCTTCCCTTGCCAGATAAGCAAATGAACCAAATACCAATGTTGTTTTCCCTTATGGAGTGTTTTAAAGGTTTCAACAAAAATCAATATCATCTTGGAAGTGGGATTAAGCGTTCAGTGTTGTCATCATTTGTGTGTGTGTGTGTGTGTGTGTGTGTGTGTGTGTGTGTGTTTTGTAATCATGGGTGCGCGCGCATGTGTGTGTATGTGTGTTTTGTGTGTGTGTTGTGTCAGGAGTTAAAAAGCACGCATGCATCGTCGCGCACTGTCTCCTCCCCACCCACACCCTGTGACGGTGGGTCTATTGTTGCTGGGCTCTGCACAATGGAATGCTATTACCCACTCGTCTATTGTCGGTGGGAATCGCTAGTAATCTCCCTGTGACTTAACTTATACAGTTATTTGCTTAGCTCGGTCTGTGTTTAGGCTGGGGGTACAGAGATAAAAAGAAAAACGGTAAACGATCACTGTCATACTAACTCTCACACGGCTATGAAACATAGGTAGTCCAGCCACTTGATAACAGTAAATATCACACATTTATTTCCTCTACTCTATACACGATCTGCTAGGTATGATACTAACTTAAAAGTTCCAATGTCAATGCGAATGGTTCGCTCTTGATAGTTCTAGGCAGCTACTTTATCATCATCGGGCACTGGATACTTTCTGCCCTAATGGTCAGAGTTCTGGAAGAGTGGACTACTGTGGTCCTGTGATACAGATTTTGGTGCACTTAGTGAATGTGCACTTAGCTGTGGGTTCGAAGCGCTGTGTTGTGGTTGCTTCCTTGACAAGCTGTGTTGTTGTGGAGTCTTCTCCTTGTGGCTAGACTGGTGGGCTCTCTTAGCTCAGTGCTTTAGAGGCCTCTGCAGACCAACGTTCAGCGACGACTTTTTCTTGTTTTTCGCCTAGTTGGGCTCACGATACAATGCCTGCTCGTCTTTTTGACAATGTCAGGCCGTGGCTAACTTGATTGAATCGAGTTTTCAACAAGCTTTGCTTACCTAGTCTGTCAGTGGAGAGAGTTCTGGAGCGTAACTGTGTACTGCTCGCCCTTTGAATGCAGAATCACTCTCTACCTAGCCTTGGCCTACCCAGGCAGAACTGGTTTACCTAATCTCGCTGTGTTCTGATTGGATGTAAAGTCTGATTGGCTGTCAATTCGGCTCTATCATTAAACTGCGATGATTCACTACACTGCGCGGGCGTCACTATACAACTGTGTTGCACTGACTAAACAAGGCAAAAGCTTAAACTGTGCTGTGTAAAACTGCTCTTGTTACACACCCGTCCTCTCTTCTTCATCCAACATAAATTCATCACCATCATCAACAGCAACAAAAACAACAACAACAACAACAACAACGACGACGACGATTATTATTCGCGGTCCCCTTTTTAGTCCTATAGTGTGTGATCTTGAAAAAGGGGTTTATTTATTTTAGTTGTTGTGTTGTGATTTGTTTTTGTACATTGCTTTGGAGGGTGGTAATAGGAGGTCTCTGTGTGTGGAAAGTATGTTCTGAAAGGGGTGTGTGTGTGTTGTGAAGAGTAAATGTGTTGTGAAGGGTGTGTGTTCTGAAGGGTGTGTGTGTGTGTTGTGAAGGGTGTGTGTTGTGAAGGGTGTGTGTTGTGAAGTGTGTGTGATGTGAAGGGTGTGTGTTGTGAAGGGGGTGTGTTGTGAATGGGGTGTGTGTTGTGAAGAGTGTGTTGTGAAGAATGTGTGTATGTTGTAAAGGGTGTGTGTTGTGAAGGGTGTGTGTTGTGAAGGGTGTGTGTGTTGTGGAGGGTGTTTGTGTGTGGTGAAGGGTGTATGTGTTGTGGAGGGTGTTTGTGTGTGGTGAAGGGTGTGTGTGTTGTGGAGGATGTTTGTGTGTTGTGAAGGGTGTGTGTTGTGGTCCTTGTTTACACAGTGTTATCTGGACAAATCAGTGAACTTCTACATAACTTGTATTGACATGCCTACAGGTTTGACGTCAGAACAATGATCCGTTAGGGTTAGGGCTGGGTTATGGTTAGGGTTAGGGTTCGAACACTGCAAAGTACTTAAAATGGAGACGAAATATGACCCATTGTCAGCACAACGTATGTGGCGTCTCGGGAAAGGCATGATAATACTGTGTAACCTCGGCTGTGGGAGGGTGTGTGTGTGTGTGTTGTGAAGGGTGTGTGTGTGGGTTGTTTTGTCTATCTGTATTTCTTTTCTCTGTTCGGGAAGCAGAGTTTGGCTGTTCTGCAGATGTTTACGCACATAAGCAACCACACACTTGTCGTTGCTGATGCTTTTTGCGTGGATTTACGATGGTAGAGGGACTAGGGTGAGGTGGAGTGGGTAGGGTGAGAAGTCACAGACGAATCCAATAAGGGAATAACAAGTCATGACACACTGGGTTCAAGATCCCATTTCCTAAGACCTTTATCTTTGCTAGTATTATATGGCACTGTCCCTATGTTGTGTGCGGGTGTGTGTGTGTGTGTGGGGTGGGGGGTGGGTGGGTGTGTGCGAGGGTGCGTGTGTATGTGTGTGCGTGTGTTTGTGTAAAAGAGAGAGAGAGAGAGAGAAGTCTTGTAGATCCTATCAGACCGTATCTCCGAATCCCAAGAATAAATCCGGAAGAAGCGGGCGGATGATACATTAGGACCCATTGGAATCCTGTAGGAAAGGCTATTGATGTTCACCCAACCTTAAAAGCAAAGGCCCAGACTGGCAATACCAATAAAATCAATTAAGGAGACTGTAAAGAAGTTTCTGACCGCATCAAAGGGCTGAATTCCACAGTAGGAGTGGAGCAAACGAAGAACACCGTTGAAACGTATCTTCAAATTTGACGCATGCATGCTCTGTCTGCATGTAAATGAGGAGGTCTATCATTTCGCAGCATTGAAAGCGCCGTTCTTGACGGCCGACTAGCGCCCAAACCGAGAGTTACCAGTATCACCAAATAATTTAAATTAACACGTGTTCTGTGTAGTTTACAGAGATACCGGTAATCCACAGTGTTAATTAATAATTATTAGTATTTGTCACCCCTTTCTAGCGCCCAAAAACCCCCGTTGGGGTGCCGGGGGTTTCAGTATAAATAGTATCCCCACTTTCTGGAAATTTAGTGCTTTAAATTCCCATTGTCGCTGTCTTTCTCATTTGCTCTTTCTCATTCCTGCTCTGTTCTATCAATCTGCTATACTATCTTCTTCTTCGCTAGACCAGTCACCTACCTTTTTTCTTGAAAACTCTTCCGGGACTAGACTCCTTATTTGTGTGTGAGGTCTGTTGGATCAGCTTGGGAATATTGGACGCTTTCTGCCAGGTGGTCATTAGGGCTTCCTATGATGTTATTATTTAGCAATGTAGGCATTTTATATGTATGTGTTTTGTTGATAATTTATAATGATGTTTGTATTCGTTTTTGTTTTTGTAAACGGGGGTTCGATAAATTAGAGTATAGCCTCATCGTCCCCTGCGTGGGAGGTCTTTATTGTAAAGTGACTGGCTGGTGGAGAGCTTTCAGTTTTACCACTAGGGTTGTTTCAGCAGATCTTTTATGCGGATTGGGGGTTGTCCGGTACTGATTTGGCTCGGAAGAGTCGGCTGGACCTAAAGCAATAATCATGTAATGTAATGTAGCGCCCAAAACTGATAATTACAAATATCATGAGATAATTACAAATATCATAGGAAAATTACAATCAGGGATAATTACAAGTATCATTGAACAATTACAAATATCTTTTCGTGACCATATTTATTTTACAGTTTTGGCTCTAACAATCTGTCTGGAAATGGGACAAAACCGAAAATTGTAATTTTCATTTGATAGTTACAATTTTTACGTGTTTAGTAAATATATCGTTGATATTTGTAATTATCAGATTTTGGCGCCAGTAGGCATTACACAGGAATTACATAGAACACGTGTTAATTATCATTATCACTGATACCTATAAATGCACGTTTTGGCGCTAGTAAGCAGCCTTAGCTAGAATTAAGCATCATTGCGTAAAAATTGTAAAAATCGTAATTATGAAGTGAAAATTGTAATTATTATGTGATAATTACACTTTTCATTTTTGGCGCATTTCCAGGCGGATTGCTAGAGCCAAAACTGAAAATTATACATGATCACGCGAACATATTAATATATAATTGTTCAGTGATAATTGTAATTATCCCTTGATAATTATATTTATTCCATGATATTTGTAATTATCTCATGATATTTGTAATTATCAGGTTTTGGCGCTAGTAGGCCGTCATAGCCGTTCAACGTATATCATCCCATTTCACGCTCTTTCAAAGACTGTCAAAGCCCAATCGCTGATGTGTGTTCGGACGCCCTAAGTTTGAGAGCGTTTTAGATACCAAGATGGAAGTCTCCCCAAATAAAACAACAACAACAACAACAACAACAACAACAACAACAACAACAACACCTCACAAAAACATAAAACATTGGTATACTTATTTTATAACAATTCTAAGAAATAACAGGCAAAGACATTTTTACATAAGTTACATTTGTTATTATCAATTTTTAAAAAAGAAGAAGAAAGTTCATTTTTCAACCATACGTGCTTATCAGAAAAGCATCAATGATAAATTTACAATAACAAGAAAAGGCATACGTTGTGTGTTGCATGCAGAGCAGCACAAAATGTAAATTTGAGGAGTCCAACATAGCAGTAACAATGAAATACGAAGATGAATCAAGCAAAGACACAACGACAACCAAACAAAACATTACAATTTACCATTCCTGGTTGCCTATTTATAAAGCTGTGGTTGTTTTTTTCTTCAAATTTAGGGATGAATACTAGACTCCATCAGACGTACATAAACTGGTTGAAGAAGAAGAAGACAACAACAACAACAACAACAACCGTGTTTTTGTTAAAAACTGTACGTCATTTATATCCAGAGAATCCTTTGTTACAAACAAAACCCGCGTATATTCGCTAAAAACTTAACGTTAATTAGATCCAGACAAACCTTTATTATCGATTAACAGGTAATGTGTAAAATGGATTCCATTTGTAACCGTACACTGTAGAAAATCAATATTAATTATTGAAAAACCATGAGGCTGCTATAAGGTTAATTCTGCAGCTTACTATCTTGTCATGACCGACATTCGTTTCACCGTTTCTCTACTTTGATTAATCTATACAACACACTCCGTAGCTGAGACTCTCCGAGGTTTACATTTACCTCCCCGCCAGTCTCTGCGGCTGGTTACAGGATTTGAGGTTTTGTTGCAAACCTGATTGAACCTTTTAAGCTCAACAGAGAAAACATAAACAGTATAAGAAACAGGAAAGCGCCAGAACAGTGTTGTAAAGAGAGAGAGAGAGAGAGAGAGAGAGAGAGAGAGAGAGAGAGAGAGAGAGAGAGAGAGAGAGAAAGAGAGAGAGAGACCAGCTCGTTGTTTACAAATAATGTTACGAACTATGTTGCGGAATAGCGCAGTTATCCGGAAAGGGCGCGCGTAAAGCTGGTGGCATGACAGCGTGGTCTTTTTCACTGCAAGGTACAGTGGCGCGCGCACGCACGCGAAGCAAGGCGAGCGATGGAAATAGTTCAGTCAACAAGCACGCAACGCAGACAGTGCAAACGCGCGCACAATCACTACGCCTCGCTGCTTAAGCTCACCCGTGCCAGAGACCATACTAGTGTAGAGGTGAACGTAAGCGCCGGCCAGTCTCAGCTACGCTGTATGGCCTGTTCGTTAAGGTACGCGTGGTGTGTGAAGAAGAAATCGTGAGTGCTGTTTCCGTAAGCTTAACGTGTTTGTTTTAGGTTCAAGATATACAAAGAAGTTCTTGTTTTTTAGGGCATATTCCCCACACCCTTCGTCCTGGGTGGCGGAAATTCGGCTGTAATCGCGTTTTCGCTGAGAAGTTCACCGGAATTTCGCTCTCTTGGGTGGCGAATCCTATCCCAAATAAAAAAATAAAAAAATCGGTGGACCTTCTTCGATCTCACTCAAGTTAAAAGACATCAAACTTGTATTTTTCCGCGCGCCGCTATTTCCTGCTTTTCCGTACACGCACTATTTTTTTTGTAGACAAGTAGTTATTTCAAATTTCCGTACCGTTGCCGTTTCGCGACCCTCCTGTAACCGTTTCGCGGTCGTCCCGTTGTCGTTTTACTGCCGTCTCTTTGCCGTGCCGCTTAATAGAATTTTTGCGGCGATGAGTTCGCTCACGCTACAGACATGTTTGCGACTGGGAAAGACATTTGTAACTGTGCAGGTCATACAGGCTGAGAGGGCTTACGCCAACACGCAAGCAAGTGACATTTGAGCATCGTACAACTTCATCCAACTTTCACTTAGTAGACAAACAAACGGGTTTATCTTTAACCCCGCAATGGTCGCAGTTGCACACCGAAGAGCTACGCAATCTTGGTCTCTTCACCCCACTCCCTCCCCTTACCCCACCCCGCTTTATTCTCTATGTTCCTTCCATCCACACCTCCCCCTCCTCCCACTCTCTACCACCACGCACACACCCCAACTCCTCTCAGCCGACTTTTTTCTCGTTCCTCAGGAGCGGAATATGACAAGTCAATTTGAGGAGCAGACAGGCGAATGATCAGATTTAGACTCTCTAACTCGTCCTTCTTATACGTCCGTCCATTCCGCGAATGCACCCCTACACAAGTAGCAACTGTCGTACGTGGATATTTATAGTGAAACATAAATCTTTTTTTTTTTTAATCACTGAACTCCCAGAAGTTTTTATTATTTTATTTTTAATGATTGTGTCATCAAATCATTTATGTGCTTTACAATACAGAGACATTTCAGACAGCGGCTCGAAAGTTCAAGATTTACAATTCAATAAGTTTTTATTATCTGCTACACTCGGCATCCATAATTTTCTTCAGATAAACAGCAATGAATACAACAGAAATGCATTATCTCCCTTTAGCAACAGCAAAGGAAAAATAAATACTTTATATCCCTGAACTGCCGGAAAAAATATATATTTCTAGAAAGAGCGAGAGAAGTCGCTTAAGTCTAGGTTCTTTAGATAAACCTAAAAGAATAATAGCCGGCTACACGTCGTTCATCGGATCTGTATACATGTGGCGCGGTGGTTCAATGGGAAAAGCGACGGAAAAACAATTAGAGCCTTGAACATTTCAAGGTTTGCAATAGTCTTTATTACTTCCTATACAAGGAATTATGACGCGTTAAACATTGTTCATATAAGTAAAAGACGTTCAGACTTCAAAACATTTTCGAGTTTCAGATTACGACCTGGATGGTCGAACACATAGCATTACCGTCCTGCACTTCAAGCACCTCTTACTCCTTGGGATGAGAGCATAACCCGAGGTCTAGACTATGCACGCTCGCACGGACTTTAAGGATCCTGACGCCCATGACCTAGACGAGTGAATGCCAGCAAGCAATAGGTCTCTTCTCCGCAATACCCGGTCGCCCAAGATGGCGCACAGCTGTTTGGGCGTCAGACCGTGCGCCCAAATGCAACAAGTGGGCACCTAGAGTTAGATCATGTATCGGCCATCGCCTGGAGCAGCACTTGAGCTGGAAAAGCGCTGTATAAGAGCTATTAAAGCAAATAAAATAAATAAATAAATAAATAAATAAATAAATAAATAAATAAATAAATTAATGTTTTGCGGGATACCGGCGAAATATTGTTGCTTTATGTCCCCAGATAAATGTGAACATTGTAGAATTTCAACACGTTCTGAACGCCCAGTTATTGATGCGTACTTATAGGAGAATACAAAGTATTTTAAGCTACACTCCTCCTCCCTCTCTTCTTCCTCCTCCTCCTAATTCTTACAACCAAATAATTTAATTTGTTTGGTTTGTTTAAAGAAATGTTTTTAAGACATAACATTAAGGGAAAGGTAAGGGCGGCGGAGAGGGGGGGGGGGGGAAGAAGACCGATATGATGATGATGATGATGATGATGATGATGATGATGATGATGATGATGATGATGATGATGATGATGATGATGATGATGATGATTACGACGACGATGATGTCTACCGGCAGTGTATCCATCCAAAACGAGTTGGATGGGGAGAAGAGAGAACACTTCAGCAAACTGTTACATTAAAATTAATTAAAATTAATTAAACTAAGAAATCCTATCCTATCCTGTCCCGTAACTCGGAGGTCGTAGGGCACCACAGATGATCGTTTAACCAGCATACTCCATCTTTCTCTGTCCTCAGCAGCCCTGATGGCTTCTCTCAGTGTCAAACCAGTCCATTCTCGAATATTGTCCTCCCACCTCTTTTTTGGTCTCCCTCTTCTTCTACCTCCTTGTACTGTGCCTTGCAGAATGGTCTTTGCAAGGCCTGATGATCTGGTGACGTGGCCATACCATCGGAGTTTCCGTTTATTCACCACTGTGAGCAGGTCATCGTGTTGTCCAATGGCTTGTGTGATGGTCTGTCGGACTTCATCGTTGGTGATGTGTTGGGTATAGGAAATGCCCAGAAGTCTTTTGTAGCACCTCATCTCCATGCTTTGTATTCTTCGTTGTAGATCTGCTGTGAAGGTCCATGCTTCGCAAGCATATAGGAAGATGGAGATGACAAGACAGCGCAGCAGTCTTACTTTGGAATGTAGACTGATGGTCCTGTCTTTTCAAATGGGCTTCAACCTTGTCAGGGCAGAAGTTGTTTGTGCGATCCTGGAGAGGACTTCCTGGTGCTATGTTTACTCTCTTCAAATAGGCAAATTCTTGTAATATTTCAAGTTAATAAAAATTGTATGTCTTATGTCCATTTATTTTTTTCAAGTCTGATATCAAATATATTTGAATAAGCTTTCAATAATAAAATTAATCAATATGTTGTCGCCATAAAGCTGTACTTATTTTTTTAATTCTCTCTCTCTCTCTCTTTCTCTCTCCCTCTCTCTCTCCCCCCACACCTCCCTAGATAAATCTGTTAAGTTATAGGATTGAAATTGTTGAAATTGAGCTTTTGCATTAGCATACTTCCAAAAAACTAAGACTTCAAAGGTTGACTCTTTTTGGGGCATAGCCAAATGACGGGAATTTCTAAATACTGCAATAGATAAGTAAAGAATCAAAAACAAAAATAGTACTTTAATGGAAAGAAAGAAAGAAAAAATCCCTCTAAAATCGACATAGCCAAAACAACATTCACACACACACCCATACCTCCTCCCCCCCCCACACGCACACACACATCCACACACACAATCTCCTCAACCCTACACCTCTGCGGGCATTAGCCGTGAGTCGTCTTCTCCCTGCCGCCCTTACATTCACTCGTTATATCCTCTACCTCCCTCTCCCCATCTGGCAGCATCCCCAATTTCTCTAAACCTCACATCAAGCGGATCAGCAAGTCAAAACTGTGTACACGTGTCTGATGCACGGAGCGATCCTAAACAACATTTGCAATAGCAACAGAACTATGGGACTATGAGCTAGGCTTCAGAAGCAACAGTCAAGGCTGGCACTTTTTTTGTGTGAGGTTTGTCAATGGCTGGAACACACGCTGAAAGTGGATCCTCTTTAACAAAGCGGTAGATAACGTACCTAAATATCATAGAAAGAGTGAAATCAGGCTGTGTCTTTGGGAAAACGAATCCGCTTCTTAAACGATTTATTCCCAAACAGCGTATGAACGAACCTATAATATCTTCATTTAGAACGAAAAATACAGTCCTGTAACGGTTGCTATAGGCATATTTTTTTAATATGCGGAACTTTCCCTTATCGTTTCGATCTAAAGGTCGATTAGTTTACATGTTCGTTCTTAACCGTTTGACAATAAACTGTTTGAGCCGCGGATTCGTTTCGCCAAAAACAGTATGATCCCACTTTTTCTATCTATGAACCTACAAAGTAGCGACGGTGGTGCATATCACAAAAACGTATACTCCTTCGAAACTCACGTCTTTCTTGGGTCCTTTTGTATGTAAAAAATAATAATCCATTATGAGGAATTCAAGTCGCTCTACACTGAACTGAAATATACCCATACCTTTCACGACTCGTGTGTACCGTTATGTATAAGGAACACTGACACTAGGCCAGAAGTGACGTCATTACCGGTCCTGTTTTGTTTTTTTCCACTGACACAGGCCAATAACAGTCTGCATTAAATACTGTGCTGGTAACTCATCTAATTCCTGGTGGGTGGGTGTTTGTGTGTGTGTGTGTGTGTGTGTGTTTGTGTGTGTTTGTGTGGGTGTGTGCGTGTGTGTGTGTGTGTGTGTGTGTGTGTGTGGAGTATGGGGTTAAAAGGGTGGGGCCCCCTATACGCTCCATGTGTCCGGGGACGTTAATTTACCTACAAACAAACAAACTACGCAAAATAAATCTAGGTAGTCAATGAATCTGGGGTGTGGATAGGTTATGCCCACCGGTGATTGTATCTGGACACGCCAGCGCCTATGCCTGTGATGCGTCTCCCTTCTGGGTTCTATAAATGATAACCAGAAGGGAGACACGTCACAGGCATAGGCGCTCACGTGTCCAGATACAAGCGCCTGTGGTTATGTCGTATGTTTAATGTTCCAATCATCGTGTGAGTTCTGTGTATGGGGCGCCATGTGTCCATTTATTCTATGTGACTATTCTATACATAGAATAAATTCTATGCGCATAGAAAGCATTCTATGCACACAAAAAGCATTCATTAGTTGAAATTCCATTTATAAAAAAGAAACCAATATTGTAAGTCATAGAATAAAATTCTTTGTATAGAATAACATTCTATAATATAGTGTAAAATTCTATGTCCATAATACAATTCTATGTATAGAATAACATTTTATAATAGAGAATAATATTCTATGTATGTAATACAATTCTATATTATAGAATGCACTTGTATGCATAGAATTGTATTCTATAACATAGAATGAATTCTATTACAAAGAATGAATTCTATAACATAGAATTTATTCTATGTGCATACAATTCATTCTATAACATAGAATGAATTCTTTAACATAAAATAAATTATATGACATAAAATGAATTCTATGTGCATAGAATAAATTGTATAACATAGAATGAATTCTATAATAAAGAATGAATTCTATATGCATAGAATGAATTTTATAGTATAGAATGAATTCTATGACATAGAATTCATTCTATGACATAGAATGAATTCTATAGGCATAGAATGAATAGTATAACATAGAATGAATAAGATGACATAGAAAGAATTCTATGACATAGAATGAATTCTATAACATAGAATGAATTCTATAGCATAGAATGAAATCTATGACATAGAATTTATTCTATAGCATAGAATGAATTCTATAACATAGAATGAATTCTATAGCATAGAATGAATTCTATGACATAGAATTTATTCTATAGCATAGAATGAATTCTATGTTACAGAATGAATCCTATGTCATAGAATTCATTCTATGCTATAGAATTCATTCTATGCTATAGAATAAATTCTATGTCATAGAATTCATTCTTTGCTATAGAATTCATTCTATGTTATAGAATTTATTCTATGTCATAGAATTCATTCTATGTCATCTTATTCATTCTATGTTATACTATTCATTCTATGCTATAGAATTCATTCTATGTCATAGAATTCATTCTATGTCATAGAATTCATTCTATGTCATAGAATTCATTCTATGTCATAGACTTCATTCTATGTTATAGAATGAAATCAATATATACACTTTTTTAAAATAGTAAAAACTGGGGCACTGTCAAGGTATAGAGAACATTTTTTATGGCATGGGACTGTATTGCAGAGAGATATACACATTGCCACATCCCATCACCACACCACATCACTCTACATCACACTGCACCACAAATGTGATGGGTAGGTGTGGTGGAGTGATTAGGTTATGTGACGATGTGGTCTGATTCACTGCTTTTAAGGCATAATAGAACTGTATTGCAGATACATACATACACATTACCACATCACATCACCACACTACATCACTCTAAATCACACCACACTGCACCACAAATGTGATGTGTGGGAGGGGTGGGGTGATTAGATTATGTGATGTGATTCACTGATGCCATGATATGTGCTGTCTGCTGCAATGTGAAGATGTGCTGCTGCTGTGATGTCGGCTGATGTGATGTGATGATTTGTTGATATGATGTGATTTTATGTGGTGGTGCGTTTTCACGATGATGGTGATGAAGCAATGTGATGCAGTGATGTGATGTGATGATGTGATCGATGTGGTGATGATGCGATGTGGTGATGTGTCATACAATATCTTTTTTTAAATTCTAAATTTTGTTACAATTTATTAGTTGTGTTTTTTAATTTTATGTGAATGAAATGAATTATATGTATATAGAATTAATTGTATAACACAGCAAGAATTGTATGACATAAAATTCATTTTTAACATAAAATGGATTTTATTCGCAACATTGAATACATTCTATTTTCATAGAATTGTTTTTTAACATTTGGTGCACATAGAATGCATTCTATGTTATAGAATGTTCATTCTATAACATAGAATGTTCATTCTATAACATAGAATGTTCATTCTATAACATAGGATCCATTCTATAACATAGAATGTTCATTCTATAACATAGAATGGTCATTCTATAACATAGAATTCATTCTATAACATAGAATGTTCATTCTATAACATAGAATCCATTGTATAACTTAGAATGTTCATTCTATAACATAGAATCCATTCTATAACATAGAATGTTCATTCTATAACATAGAATGCTCATTCTATGCGCAACTAGGTCATTCTATGTGAAGCGAGGCTGTGACGTATAAAGGGACACGGGGAGCCTTGCACGCGCGCGAGAAATGGCTGACGTACCAAGCGCTCTGCGGCTTTATCAGACATCATAATTTCGTGAACAAGCATTTAGGTTTCTTGATGCGGACGACTTCGACGGTATAATTAGTGTGAATAGATCGCTTAGCAATAAAAATAATTGACGTCACACCTTCCCCCCCCCCCCCCCCTCCGCCCCTGCGTGCTTGCTTTTTTCATTACAATGTGCTGAGGTTCTGTAAGGGTTTATAGTGACAAAATCTAATTAAATAATCAGTTCTTTTCGCTCAATACCGAAGAAATAACCGTACTGTACACTCATAAAAAGCAATAATTAATATATTTAAAGGTCGAATATTGCTATACAACTCTGAGACATAATAAATGAAAGGTTCATAAAGCTGAATATTGCAAAAATTCTATTTCACCCAAGCGGCCCCCCCAGGGCGCTATGCACAAAGGCGTGGCGGCCACATTGCTGCGGGAATAACACAGCGTGATCGAGTTTGAAAATGGTGAAGTACTGTGCTGCGTTTGGATGCTCTAACTCCGACGAAAAACCTTTCTGCAAAGAAAAGAACATTTCCTTTCATCGATTTCCACTTCGAGCGCAAATGATGAATCACTGCATGTTGTCAACTCTAAACTGAATGTCAGTGACAAATCGCTCTGTAATCATTATTGCACGAGTGTGCTATGTTCAAAACATCACAATATCCCAAAATGTTCTCTATACCTTGACAGTGCCCCAGTTTTTACTATTTAAAAAAAAGTTTTTATATTGATTTCATTCTATAACATAGAATGAATTCTATGACATAGAATGAATTTTATGACATAGAATGAATTCTTTAGCATAGAATGAATAGTATAACATAGAATGAATAAGATGACATAGAATGATTTCTATGACATAGAATGAATTCTATAATATAGAATGAATTCTATGACATAGAATGAATAATATGAGATAGAATTTATTCTATAGCATAGAATAAATTCTATAACATAGAATGAATTATATGGCATAGAATGAATTCTATGACATAGAATTCATTCTGTAACATAGAATTCATTCTATGCTATAGAATAAATTCTATGTCATAGAATTCATTCTATGCTATAGAATTCATTCTATGTTATAGAATTCATTCTATGTATAGAATTCATTCTATATGTCATAGAATTCATTCTATGTCATCTTATTCATTCTATGTTATACTATTCATTCTATGCCTATAGAATTCATTCTATGTCATAGAATGAATTCTATGTCATAGAATTCATTCTATGCTATAAAATTCATTCTATGCATATAGAATTCATTCTTTATTATAGAATTCACTCTATGTTATACAATTTATTCTATGCACATAGAATTCATTTTATGTCATATAATTTATTTTATGTTAAAGAATTCATTCTATGTTATAGAATGAATTCTATGCGTATAGAAATAATTCTATGTCATGCAATTTATTTTATTTTAAAGAATTCATTCTATGTTATAGAATTCATTCTTTGTAATAGAATTCATTCTATGTTATAGAATATAATTCTATGCATACAAGTGCATTCTATAATATAGAATTGTATTACATACATAGAATATTATTCTCTATTATAAAATGTTATTCTATACATAGAATTGTATTATGGACATAGAATTTTACACTATATTATAGAATGTTATTCTATACAAAGAATTTTATTCTATGACTTACAGTATTGGTTTCTTTTTTATAAATGGAATTTCAACTAATGAATGCTTTTTGTGTGTATAGAATGCTTTCTATGTGCATAGAATTTATTCTATGTATAGAATGGTCACATAGAATAAATGGACACATGGCGCCCCATACTGTGTGTTTGTTAATACGTTCTTACTACGTTCTGCTTCTTACTCTGCATCTCACGTATGTTTTTCTTCTCGCTTTAGTTTATGTTATTTTCCTATCCTATCATATCCTAAACCATAACTCGGAGGTCGTAGTGGCACCACAGATGATCGTTTAACCAGCGTACTCCATCTTTCCCTGTCCTTGGCCACCCTGATGGTTTCGCTCAGTGTCAAACCAGTCCATTCTCGAATGTTGTTTTTCGATCTGCCTCTTCTTCTACCTCCTTGCACTGTGCCTTGCAGGATAGTCTTTGCAAGCCCTGATGATCTGCCTTACCATCGGAATTTCCGTTTCTTCACCACTGTGAGCAGGTCATCGTGTTGTCCAATGGCTTGTGTGATGGTCTGTCGGACTTCGTCGTTAGTGATGTGCTGGGTATAGGAAGTACCCAGAAGTTTTCTGTAGCACCTCATCTCCATGCTTTGTATTCTTCGTTGTAGATCTGCTGTGAGGGTCCATGTTTCGCAAGCATATAGGAAGATGGAGATGTCAAGGGAGCGCAGCAGTCTTACCTTGGAATGTAAGCTGATGGTCCTGTCTTTCCAAATTGGCTTCAACCTCGCCGGGGCAGCAGTTGTTTCTGCGATCCAGGAGAGGACTTCCTGTCGGGACCCATTGTCTGATACAATGGCTCCTAAATATTTGAAGCTATGCACTGTTTTGAGGGATTGGCCTTGGACTTTGATGTCCGTGTTGATGCCATTGGTGTTGTTGGTCATCATTTTGGTCTTCTTTGCACTTACTTCCATTCCATAGGCTCTGGAGGTGGTGTCAAGTCTCTGTACCAGCTGTTCAAGTTCTTGTTCCTCTCCAGCCAATCCATCAATGTCATCCGCAAAACGAAGGTTGGAGATTGCTCTTCCCCCTATGCTGACATTGCCTTCTTTTTTTTTACTTGTGCTTTTTTTTAGGCCAATATTTGTGGATATTAAACAGCTCTGTGGGTTCGGGCAAATAGAATAGACCCAACGTTTCCCGGCGTGTCGTAAGAGGCGACTAACAGGGGTGATGTTAGCACGGCATCACTGGGCGAAAGTCTTCTACACAGAAGTCACCGGCCAGGGCGGAGGAACCTCACGTTACTACAGGTTCAACGACCACGTGCTCAGGGCCAAGGCGAGCCACACTGTATTCGTGGATTTCGGCTGTGGCCAACAGCCTGGAGAGGATTGGGCCCTGCCAGGTCTTTTTTGCCCAAGACACACTACATGATGACACAATCCACTAATTCCATACCGGATCGGTCGTCGCCCGGGCCGTCACCCGGCACAAGGACCGCGCCTTCCGTTGGCCACCAGGACGGAGGTGTTAAGTATGCTACTGATGGACAATATAGCAAGATCCGCACGAGAAACAACATCGTCATAGGAACCTGGAACGTCAGGACCCTAACTGCGGAAGGAAAATTAGAAGAACTGGCCCACGAGCTGGACCACTATCGATGGAACGTTCTAGGTATCAGCGAACTGCGCTGGAAAGGCCTAGGTGAAACAACGACTGACAAAGGCCACAAGCTCTATTTCAGCGGTAGAGATGACAGGCACGAACACGGCGTTGGATTCTTGGTCCACAAGAACATTCTAGCCACTGTCATGGGTTGCCGCCCAGTCTCCAGTAGACTCATTACCATCCGTCTGAGAGCAACCCCTTTCAACATTACCATCATCCAGGCCTATGCCCCAACATCAGACTATGAAGACAGCGAAGTGGAGGATTTTTATGAAAATATACAGGCGGTCCTTGACCAAGTGCCGAAGAAGGACATAGTCATAGTGCAAGGCGACTGGAATGCCAAGGTTGGCCAAGATGCGCACCGCAACTGGGGAGACACATGCGGACCCCACTGCAACAACGAGACAAATGACAGGGGTCTGAGGCTATTGGAGTTTGCCAGATACAACAATCTGGTACTGGCAAACACGCTTGGTCTCCACAAAAAATCCAGACGATGGACATGGCACAGTCCCGGCGGGGAACATCACAACCAGATCGACTACATCATGGTCAAGAAACGCTTCAGATCAAGCATCAACATTGGCAGGACACGCACTTTTCCAGGAGCAGACATTGGAAGTGACCACGATCTCGTGATGATGTCTTTCCGGCTCCATTTGAAGAGAGTAAATACAGCAAAGTGCACTAGGCTGAAGTTCGACCTGGACAAACTGCAAGACCCGGAGGTGGCAAAAATATTTCAGGCCACAATTGGAGGGAAATTTGCACCACTGCTTATTTTGGGGGCAGGCGAAGTAGATGTCAACACCATGACCAATACCTTCAACTCAGCTGTAACAGATGCCGCCACTGAGATCCTTGGCAAGCACCGACCAAAGAAGAAGCCGTGGATCACACCTGAACTTTTGGATCTGTGTGATAAACGAAGAGAGTTAAAAAAGAAAAAGAACACCTCACAGGGAGCTGATGTCTACCGAAAAATCAACAATGACATCCGAAAAGGCATGCGCACAGCAAAGGAGAACTGGATAGAAGATCAATGCCAGGAAATAGAGAACAATCTGAACAAGAACAACAGCAAGAAGGCCTACCAGACTGTGAAGCGGCTGACAAGTGTTAAACAGCCCAAAGTCTCCACTATCCAAAGCAAGTCTGGCATTTGCCTTACAGAAGAACAAGAAGTCTTGGACAGATGGACAGAGTACTGCTCTGACCTTTACAACCATACACCAAATGGAGACCCATCAGTTCTAGCATGTCCCGAGAGCAGAGAAGAAGAAGAAATCCTCCCAATTCTCCGGGAAGAAGTTGAGGCAGCAGTGCAATCGCTGAAGAAAGGGAAGTCAGCGGGAGTGGACAACATACCAGCGGAACTGCTACAAGCAGGAGGAGAAGCGATGACTGATGCTCTCACCACTATCTGTAACAAGATCTGGCAGAGTGGGGAATGGCCTACACCATGGACCCAGTCGCTTGTCATCACTCTTCCTAAAAAAGGTAACCTTCAGGAGTGTGAAAATTACCGCACCATCAGCCTCATCAGCCATCCCAGCAAGGTCCTCCTGAAAATAATACTCAACAGGTTGAAACCACAAGCTGAACAAATCATAGCTGAAGAACAAGCAGGATTCATGGCAGGGCGAAGTACCACTGAACAGATTTTCAACCTCAGAATAATCTGTGAGAAATACCTACAGCACCAACAACATCTATATCATGTGTTCATAGACTTCAAGAAGGCATTTGACCGAGTCTGGCATGCAGCTCTATGGGCAACCATGAAAGTGTACAACATCAGCCCTAAAATCATAGAAGTCATCAAAAGCCTGTATGACAAGGCTACCAGTGCAGTCCTCCATAACAGCGTCATCGGGAACTGGTTCAGAACAACAATCGGTGTGCGTCAAGGATGCCTACTCTCTCCAACACTCTTCAACATCTTCCTAGAGCGCATCATGTCAGATGCTCTTGCAGATCACGAAGGCACAGTCAGCATAGGGGGCAGAGCAATCTCCAATCTTCGTTTTGCGGATGATATTGATGGATTGGCTGGAGAGGAACAAGAACTTGAACAGCTTGTACAGAGGCTTGACACCACCTCCAGAGCTTATGGAATGGAAATAAGTGCAGAGAAGACCAAAATGATGACCAACAACACCAATGGCATCAACACGGACATCAAAGTACAAGGCCAATCCCTCAACACAGTGCACAGCTTCAAATATTTAGGAGCCATTGTGTCAGACAATGGGTCTCGACAGGAAGTCCTCTCCAGGATCGCACAAACAACTGCTGCCCTGACAAGGTTGAAGCCCATTTGGAAAGACAGAACCATCAGTCTACATTCCAAAGTAAGACTGCTGCGATCTCTGGTCATCTCCATCTTCCTATATGCTTGCGAAGCATGGACCCTCACAGCAGATCTCCAACGAAGAATACAAAGCATGGAGATGAGGTGCTACAGAAGACTTCTGTGCATTTCCTATACCCAACACATCACCAACGTTGAAGTCCGACAGACCATCACACAAGCCATTGGACAACACGATGACCTGCTCACAGTGGTGAAGAAACGGAAACTCCGATGGTATGGCCACGTCACCAGATCATCAGGCCTTGCAAAGACCATTCTGCAAGGCACAGTGCAAGGAGGTAGAAGAAGGGGGAGACCGAAAAAGAGGTGGGAGGACAACATTCGAGAATGGACTGGTTTGACACTGAGCGAAGCCATGAGGGCTGCTGAGGACAGAGAAAGATGGAGTATGCTGGTTAAGCGATCATCTGTGGTGCCCCTACGACCTTCGGGTTATGGGACAGGATAGGATAGGATAGGATTAAACTTAACTCTCTTCTTCTTCTTCTTCTTCTTCTTCTTCTTCTTCTTCTTCTTCTTCTTCTTCTTCTTCTTCTTCTTCTTCTTCTTCTTCTTCTTCTTCTTCTTCTTCCATGTGTTATTTGTTGCCCATATTAACTTTTGAGACCTGTCTTTTCAGGGTATATGGAGTTTGTACATGCCGACAGCATGGAAGTCATAGTTGCACACAGCGGACACACATGTCGTCAGAGACCGTTTCAAATACGTAGGTCTTTGCGTCATCAGTAACGTCATCGACGTTGTTGTGTATTTTGAAGTATATTGATTGTGTTTTTGGCTGGACATTATTTTGCGGTCAGAATATACATTAGAACTAAAAATGATTGTCTCCAATATCCAGATGTCTTTGTTAACTGTTATCACTTTAGAAGAAGTACAAGAAAGTATTTTCATTGTTGAAATGTACAATCCATACCACAAAATGGTGTCTTGCCTCATGCAATGTTTGTTTTTTAATGGCTAGATTGTGTTCATTTCTTCTTTTGTTTCAGTCGTGTTGCTGTAACAGTCTGGTTCTAGATTTAAAAGCTGCTAGTAAATTCAACATAGTATTCTGGTCAAAGGCGCCGGTATCTGGATGAAAAGCATAGATAGCTGGGTTCAAGACATAAGATCGAAATACACAATCGCGAATGACAGAAGATCGACAGGCAAAAGAGGTCGAAAGTGACAGAAGAACATCAAACAAAAGAAGTTCGAAATACAAAAGATCGAAAGTAAAACATCGAACAGTCGATGATCAAAAGAACACCGAAACGACTCGAGATCAAATAGGCAGAATATCGAATATCGAACGACAGAAGATCGAATGGTCAATAGCCGTAGTTTCTTTGCCGTTCAATATTTGGTCGTTCGATGTTTGTTATTTTCGATCCTTTGTATTTCAAGCTTATTTCGTTTGACGTTCTCAAATGACCGAATTTCTCTGTTGAGATAATGAAGTATTTGTATTTGTAACGAAAGAATACCTAAAAGGCAGAAAATTGAAGCGACAGAATCTCTAAAGACAGAAGTTCGAAGCGACGTATCGACG
Organism: Oncomelania hupensis; assembly: GCA_036898135.1. Lineage (NCBI taxonomy): Eukaryota > Metazoa > Mollusca > Gastropoda > Littorinimorpha > Pomatiopsidae > Oncomelania > Oncomelania hupensis. Next base: position 41,156,945 of record CM072514.1, on the reverse strand, counting down.
TTCCGTCGCTTTCGAGCTCCTGTCTGCCGTACTTCTGTCGTTCGACATTCTGTCATTCGATGTCATGTCGGCCACCGAACACGGCCTTATGACGCGTGCTTCGCACTACTAGTATTTTAGAGATTATGCTTATGCCACCAGACACGGCGCCCTTGATTGTAATTTACATTGTATGAGAATGTTTTGTATTTAGTTATTGTCAACTGCACAGTGTCTAAGCCCTTGCATTATATGGTTTTGTCATCGATGTTTAAGGTACTATATAATGTTTGAAGAATTTGACAATTATGTAGGTTTTTTAGTAGTTGTCAGGACTGTTGTGTTTTATTGATTTTTTCTTTTTGTTATGTAGTGTTTGGCAGTTGTTATAGTACTGTTATGTTGTTGATGTTTGCAGTGATAATAACTTTAAAATTAAAGTTATTCGTACTTTTTTTTGTCCAACGCTTTTCCCTGATGTTGTAGTTAGTAATATTTGTGGTCAGCATAGTATGATATTTATTTTGTTGTATTCCCCGTGTTTCTGTGTTGTACTAGTCTCCTTCAATGGTTATTACTATTGGTTAACTCTTTGCCTTGCATACCATAAGATGAAGCATGTACCTTGTAGGTACAACGTATAATACGTTCTTGTAGAAAGAGAGATAAGACTCAAGCCATAAGGCATATTCTCGGGTATTCTCATTGTCACAATAAATAATCAAACACCCTGTTGACCCGGACCCTTTAAATTAATGATGAACAGGATAACCTGGAATGGAAATGCCTTGCCTGCATCTCACTCCCAAATTCCACTTTAAATTAATGACCCACAGGCTGCACAATTTCTGTCGATGATGAACTCGCAAGCTTATGGAAGTTGAACACGGCAGATTGTCGCAAAGTAAAACTGAAGGATTTTTTTTGCGGACCTGTGCTTATTAATCACGAAACCAAGAGAGATTTCACATAATGAATGCTGGCTGCAGTGACATTTCAGGTTTCATGAGAAATGGAAAAAAAGGAGGAAAAAAATGACAAATCAGAGCCAGGAGACTGAATGCATGGATCCACCTGCATGCAAATGTAATGATCGCACAAAATGCTGAAGATAGTCAGTGGACGTTGTGATTTCAGGGTTTATGGAAAACTGGAAGCGGGGAAACATTGAAGTGGTGATCGCCCATTGCCCCGACTACAGCGCTTTGCGCAATACACGTGGGTATATTTATAATGATCATGATTGATAACATTAGTGCCAAGACCGAATGGCGTAAGTCATTATAGGAGGAGGTCAGGAGGACAGAAAAATATATAAGCCTACGTTCGTGGCCCGACCATAGTTACAGGCTTGAGCTACAAAGCTTACATACGATTTGACACGCGGGTCATTATTTTGGATGTTACCAATCCCAAAACATTGCTTCAAGGAGAATCACCCCAAAGCAATTCATGAGAATGCAATGGAAAAACCTATGGTGAGGCTACCAAGCTTCAAGTTTATTTACGGCTCTAGCTTCTGAGGGGCTTTCAGCTAAGTCGGACAAACGTAACGTCATAGACAAAGCAAGATCAGAAATCTGTGATCACATTATTCTATGCATTCAATATAATATGTACACAATATGAATAACAATTCTGGCAGGCACAAACTCACCTTATAATTATAAAAGTGATAGAAGAAAATAAATATATACAAAAAAAGTTATTCAATCCAATCATGCTATTTGAACAGTGAAAAAATGATATTAGTAAATCGACATAAATTTGTGATCTTCTTTGAAGAATTTGTTTTCGTTAGATCATTAAGTGTATGTATATTTGGTTGGTGGCTATAACAATTTTGTAGCAAAACTGTACGGTTGTATTTTAATAATAGAATGTTAAAAAGAAAAGATAATGGAACTCATCGCCTATTTCATTCAGGTTAAACAACGTGCAGACTCTCTTCTCCCTGAAGATATTCGAGTATCTCATTTGCTGCATAGGCAAATTATTACAACTTAATCTGACTTTATAAAGGTATTTTTGGAAAGAAAAATCATGTTTCAACATCCTTTATGTTACATTAAACTTATTATTAAACACATCATGCTGCCAAGACTGAACACACCAAATCCTCCAATTTCTATTTAATTAAACTTCAAATTGATTTACTGAAAAAAGCACAATGAACCTCTAATATCTAGCCAAATATCCTATCATATCATATCCTATCCCGTAACTCGAAGATCAATGGGCCACCACAGATGGTCGTTTAACAAGCATACTCCATCTTTCCTTGTCCTCGTCAAGCCAGTCCATTCTCGAATGTTATCCTCCCACCTTTTTTGTCTCCCTCTTCTTCTGCCTCATTGCACCGTGTCTTGCAGGATGGTCTTTGCAAGGCCTGATGCGCTGGTGACGTGGCCATAACATCGGAGTTTCCGTTTTTCACCACTGTGAGCAGGTCATCATATTGTCCAATGGCTTCTGTCGCTTCGTCGTTGGGGATGTGCTGGCTATAAGAAATGCCCAGGAGTCTTCTGTAGTACCTCATCTCCATGCTTTGTATTCTTAATTGTAGGTCTGCTGTGAGGGTCCATGTTTTGAATGCGTATAGGAAGATGGAGATGACAAGGTAGTGCAGCAGCCTTACTTTTGAGTGTAGACTGGTGGTCCTGTCTTTCCAAATGGTCTTCAACAGGGCAGCAGTTATTTGTGCGATACTGGAGAGGGCTTCCTGTCGGGACCCATTGTTTGATACAATGGCTCCTAAATATTTGAAGCTATGCACTGTGTTGGGGGATTGGCCTTGGACTTTGATGTCCGTGTTTGGTCATCATTTTGGTTATCTCTGCACATATTTCCATTCCAATGGATCTGGAGATGCTGTCAAGCCTCTGTACCAGCTGTTCAAATTCTTGTTCCTCTCCATCCAATCCATCAATGTCATCCGCAAAACGGAGATTGGAAATTGCTCTACCCCCTATGCTGACTGTGCCTTCGTGATCTGCAAGGGCATCTAACATGATGCGCTCTAGGAAGATATCGAAGAGTGTTGGATAGAGTAGGCATCCCTGACGTACGCCGATTGTTGTTCTGAACCAGTTCCCGATGGTGCTGGTGTGGAGGACTGCACTAGTAGCCTTGCCATACAGGCTTTTGATGACTTCAGTAATATTAAGGCTGGTGTTGTACACTCACATGGTTGCCCACAGAGCTGCATGCCAGACTCGGTCAAGCGCTTTCTTAAAGTCTACAAATACATGATATAGATGTTGTTGGTGCTGTAGTATTTCTCACAGATTATTTTGAGGTTGAAAATCTGTTCGTTGGTACTTCGACCCGCCCTGAATCCTGCTTATTCTTCAGCTATGATTTGTTCAGCTTGGGGTTCAATCTGTTGAGTTTTATTTTCAGGATGACCTTGCTGGGATGGCTGATGATGCTGATGGTGCGGTAATTTTCACATTCCTAAAGGTTACCATTTTTGGGGGAAGAGTGATGACAAGCGACTGGGTCCATAGTGTAGGCCACTCCCCACTCTGCCAGATCTTGTTAACTTCATCCATAGTAATATCTGCTTTAAAATTTTGGTTAAGTACATTTTCGACGTTAACATTTAGGTCATCTGAGGTAGGGAGAAAAGCTTCATCTGGGATGTTACCTACATTTTCAAAATGGTGTACAAAAGCTTCATGAGAAGAAATACTAGCGTCCGAACAGAGTTATTGCTCATATTTGACTTGTTTAACACTTTGCTCCACAGGAAGTTAGTGAACAGACAGAAAAAGAGGAGTGACATGGTCAAATTTACTTGAGCGGAATATTAACCGGGCAGCATGATTCTGCACCTTTTGAATTTTCTGAATGAGATAGCCAGAAGAGTCAGAGAGGAGGGAATTACAATAATCAATTCTAGAAAGTACAAATGCACACAGAAGAGTTTTTGTTGCTTCTTCGGAAAGAAGTTTATTTGCTGTCATCTAATTACAAACATCAGTGATACAGGCCTGAACTGAAGTGACCATATTAGGGAGATCCCAGGTTTGACTCTCGCTTCCTACATTACCTAACAGTTCGCGTAATGTTGTCTACGCTATTCTGGTCCAAATTATTAAAGAAGTTAGAAGCTAACTCTTTTTTCAAGACTGGTTTACAAATTGAGCTCAAGCCCGCAGGTTTAATTTCACTTTCATCACTAAGAATATCGGCAACAGCGGGAGTGAATAATTTTATAATTAAAAACACTGGACAATGAACGTCCAAAAAACAATATCAAAATCACCCACAGAGAAATGAGAATAAAGGGGAGAATACCTGTATCAATCCCCACCCTCTCATTCAGTAAATTCTGACCTTTACAAATTGAATCAAAGATTTACCAAAGTTATTAACGTGCTTATCTAAAGAGAATCTCTCACTTCAAGTACCATACGTACTCATTTGCTCTGACATTATGAAAAGACCATCATCTATTATCACTATTATCATCATCTTCGATATAATCCTTACGTGCACCTATCCTAGCGTTAAAATTCCCAAGCAAAATTATGTTTTCACAGTCCCAATTAAGCAGAGTTACTTCTAAATCCGGAAAAGCTGAATGATTTTCATAAATAGAACCTTTAGGCAGTAAATCAACAACTGCAGCTAGAAAGAATTTGAGTGCATTCATAGTGGGAATATTAATTTCGATAAACAAAGCGTTTTTAGAGAAAACGGTAATATTTGTGTAAACTACTATCTATTATACTGAAATTCTATTAGGCTGCCTTAATGTTGTCTAAAATACAATCACAAACAAATAATCCAACTCATCCCGACCTACTTTTAAACACACGTCTATTTTTAGCAAAATATGTAATACCACTTAAATGTACATGATCACAATGAATCGTCTAGCCTTGTTTTTGTTTAACCAACAATATCCCTTCTTGAAATTAAATCAGTGAAATCAGGAAATGTAGGCGAGTCTCCCGCTATTTAGTGTGGAACCAAGGTTCACAAGAACCAAACCTGCCTGTCGGTAATGACAACAATATTAGTCCAGCTTATAAAAACTAGAATTGTGAATTTAAGATGATAACTTTTAAAATCTAATGCCGTTTTAAAATCGAAGTCGCAACAGACTTTCCATATATTGAATGCTGAGTCAAGATAGTCAACTATGGATCAATATTGGAAAGACCAAACCCTATGCTTGTTGATGTACATGTAAATACCTTTTGTTCTGATCCACAGTATTATAATTTTTTGTTGTGAGTTTTGCACGCTTTCCTCCTTTCAGTTTGTGTGTGCATATCTGTGCATGGATTGAATACAATTAATGCCAATGTCAATGTCAGCATTAGTATTTATTTATTTGGTTTGTAATTTTCGATTCTTCAAAACGTACTTAGGTATCGTTACCTAAGGAATAAAGCTTGTTATTTGTCTATATGATAGGGTGTTATCAGTAGATTAAGGCCACATTAAACTATTCTAGAATGAGTTGAAGTTTGTTTTTTTCTTCAACAAACTAAGAGCAATTACTGGTAAGTAGCTTACTTTATAAAACTTGAACTTGGACTCCAATGAATCAATTCAAATTCAAGTTAGGCCACATTATTGGCAAGTGGTGCGCAGTCTATTCAGTTTTAAAGGTTGGACTATGCTGGAACTTGTTAATTGAAATGAGATGAACTGATGCTGGAACTTGTTAACTGAAATGAGATGAATTGTTCTGATATAGTGCACATGTATACAAACTCAAAGAGCTGCTCAATGCGCTGTGTGGGATAAACGTTTTAGAAAACCTAAATGATATTGATCATACCGTGGTCTTCAATCTAGAGTGAAATCAAAGGAATACAAAACTATTCAGAGCATTAGCTGAGTCTTTGTGCCCTTCTCCAGTCAGGTGGATTTTAAACGTTGATTGCCTCTCTATTGCTACTACCGTACAAAAACAGGCCGTTTTGAAGAGGAAGTGACGTCATTTAGGAGACATTAGACTAACACTTATTCCCCTCTTTCGTGCGTCTAGCCTCGCTACAACGGTATTTTGTGCTCTCCAACCCGTTTATGTCAACGAGACTCGAACTCTAACACCCTTTTTTTAGCTGATGGCCGAAGCGGAAAAGCCGCTGAATCTTATTGATTCTAGTATTTTTCACTAAAGCGCATTAGCGAGGTTTGTAGAGATAAGATGATCGGACACGGTTGCAGCGACCCTGTTATCTGTTTTTTTTACAAGTCCGGATTGGCAGCTTCAAACGTCATCCTGCACATAGGGCCCCCAAGCTTGTTCGTCAGCGTAGATCTCCTTGTCGATTTCTATCAGACAAATGTTATCGAATCACCAGGATGCTTGAGTCGATGATGATGATGATATGATGATAATGATGATGATGATGATGATGAGGAGGAGGAGGAGGAGGAGGAGGTTGAAATATTTGCCAAGTTGCTGAGAGCTTGCTTTTTTCTGTCATGTCTATCCATAAACAATAATCATGCAGCCCAGCTTTCCATTTGGAAACCAGCACAACCTCCTCCATCACCCCATCCCTTATCCCCAAGCCGTCCACCCACACCGCTTCCACCCACACCCCAAATAATCTAGCTGCTTTTATTTTACCCAACCACACCCCAAGTAATCTAGCTGCTTTCCTTTACCCAACCACAAACTCCTCTCCCTCCGCTATCATCGATGCGGTGAAGAACTAATCATGTTGATTTTGTCTGCACCACCATCATCCCATTGTTGGGCATTTAAGGAGTTGTGTCCCTTTCAGCTTTATCTATTCTTGAGCACGTGGGTCGAAATTATGAACATTTGCAAATGTTCATAATTTGTGTGATCAAGTTTTTATGTCTCTCTAGTTGAAGTAAAACCCGACCTTCTAGGCAAAAAGTAGCAAGTCCAGGCTGATGAAAGAAGAAGAAAAAAAATTACGTAATACCTCGAAATAGATCACTACAAGCACCGATAAAAGTCGATCAGACAGTACTTTACCCTGCAAAATGAAGTTTTAGTACACTGGTGCAATTTTACGATGACAACAAGTTTTTGAGCCTATTCCTTTTCCTTTCGAACTAATTCTCTGGGCGGCGCTACGCATGGACCTCGCAAAGGTTGCGGTGAGACCTGGCCTTGCTTGAAGAAAAAAATTAATTGGGAGTATAAAAACCATACACCTCAGAAACGACGCCCCCTTCTCTAGCAGAGAATGAATGCAGTATATTGTACTCTCTTTGAGCTCAGCACGCGCCTACTCTAGATCAGTTTCGATCCATTAGGTTATCCGATTTCGTTCCAATCACTGGAAGCTCTGCCATTGAATAAAAACAAAATCTTACACCATTTCCCTGACCTAGAGGCTTGAGTTGTTTGTTGAACTTAAACAGAAAAAAGAAGAAGCAAAAAGCAGAAACAACAAATAACGTCATTGGAAACAAAAAGGTGTTGGAGGAGAGAGAGGGGGGTGATTTAACTCAAGTCTGTGCATGAAACGAATTCGAGGAACACATTTAGGGTTCTAGGTATCTGAATGCACCCATGTCGTATACTTCCCCCACATTCTCCCCCTCCAGCCACCACACTTCACTTCTTTTTCCTCTTCCCTCCAGCCTTTTGTCTTTCAGTTCTCCTTTCCCACCCCTGCCACCCCCCACCCCACCCCCAACCTACATATAAATAAGGTTCAATGTTTGTAGTTTAAACACTGTTAAAAATCCCATTACAATCCTATTAGCTTGGGTGAGTGTTGTGGTTTTTTTTCTCCAATAATGAGATCAGGATGCTTAACCCTTTGAAAAAAAAAATTCCCGCTTCATGCATTGTGACATTTATTCCACAGGAGCATTACAAGGCCCCAATTCAAATGCTTTGGTTACTTTTGGCCAACACGGGTTTACCTTAACATTCGCATTAAAAAAGTAAAAATTAAGTGGGCTTTCGTTGCTCAAACCAATCGCTAAAGTTTGACTGTTCCATTTCGATTCTGACAGGAAGTGATTTCCCCTGTTTTAACGGTACATCGATACCATTGCCGTAGGAGTGAACAACACGGCTTGAGGAATGCGTCTTTGATGTATGGGGGCATCGTGGGCTCTATTTTATGAACCTAAAAAAAAAATGAAAACCTTACCTGCAATGTTTTTAACAAACTGGTTCTATCTCTTACCGTTTTTGTTAGCTGCTATTTTAGCTGCAGAATGTTGGCTGGATAGCCATCGGCTGTTGCTAATAATAGGTACCAACACTTTTGGAATTTATTAATGGTAAAAATAACTTACAGTATCTTTCCAAAAAATTTTTGTGGGACTGAGCACTCACTGTGAATGTCAACACGATCTGTCGAAGGGGCGTGGTAAAAATGGGTCACTTTAACCAACTAGAATGGATCCGCGATTGCAAAAAAGAAAGTGGTTCCTCGATAGAACAGTGATAGCAGCAGTAGCGTTCAGCCCGTGTATCATAGATAGCAGCAGTATCGTACAGCCCATGTATCATAGATAGCAGCAGTAGCGTATAGCCCATGTATCATAGGTAGCAGCAGTAGCGTACAGCCCATGTAACATAGATAGCAGCAGTAGCGTACAGCCCATGTAGTATGGATAGCAGCAGTAGCGTACAGCCCATGTATCATAGATAGCAGTAGTAGCGTACAGCCCATGTATCAGAGATAGCAGCAGTATCGTACAGCCCATTTATCATAGATAGCAGCAGTAGCGCACAGCCCATGTATCATAGGTAGCAGCAGTAGCGTACAGCCCATGTATCATAGGTAGCAGCAGTAGGGTACAGCCCATGTATCATAGGTAGCAGCAGTAGCGTACAGCCCATGTATCAGATATAGCAGCAGTAGCGTACAGCCCATGTATCAGAAATAGCAGCAGTAGCGTACAGCCCATGTATCATAGATAGCAGCAGTAGCGTACAGCCCATGTATCAGACATAGCAGCAGTAGCGTACAGCCCATGTATCAGAAATAGCAGCAGTAGCGTACAGCCCATGTATCATAGATAGCAGCAGTAGCGTACAGCCCGAGTATCATAGATAGCAGCGGTCGCGTACAGGCCATATATCATAGATAGCAGCAGTAGCGCACAGCCCATGTATCATAGATAGAAGGGTGGGACCACACTGCGTCTTTGGCGAAACCAATCGGCCGTTCAAAGGGCTTATTCCCAAATCGCGTACCCACGAACCTATATCTTCATTTACACCGAAAAATATACAGTCCTATAATTGAGAAGACAACGATATAGACCTATTTTGTTATATGCAGAAATTTCACCTATCATAGGCCTATATCGTTTCGATTTAAAGGAAGATTACATGTTCGTTCTTACGCGGTTTGAGAATAAACCGTTTGAGCCACCAATTTGTTTCGCCGTAGACGCAGTCTGACCCCGCACTTCCGATTTATAATACACATGGCTGTGTATTATCTACAAATGGCTGTGTATTATCTACAAATGGCTGTGTATTATCTACAAATGGCTGTGTGTTATCTACAAATGGCTGTGTGTTATCTGTCGAGGATCCACTTTATCTTTGCTATCGCGTATCCATTCTACTTGGTTAATGCCCCTGTGTGCATTTATTATCAGTTGCAACAGACTGAAATTTAATAAAACGTATATTCGCTTTAAATCGATTATTCCTTTTTAGTTTTGTGTTCGGTATGATCACATTCGTAGCACGTGCGGGCGAAATTCTAGTTGAATTCTTACCGAAAGCGTTCATTTAACTCGATTTCATTTGAATTGATTTGAGTTGACTTGGCTTGATTGAATTGACCTGACTTGAATTTAATTAATTTAACTTAACTGAACTATCTTGAACTGAATTAATATGGAATTGACCTGGACCTGCTATCATTGTATAACAATGATCTCTGTTATGTTGGTCAGCCATCATGTCCACTGATCCAGCCATAGTGACCCGCCTTATTCAGCAAGAAGAGGAGGAAGTCAACAAGATCGTCAGCAAGATCAAGGACAAGCTCTCACAACACGGGGTAAGCCTATAATTATGTGCAGAGAACAAAGTGTAGGATATTTTACTCGCGAAAACGCTTTAAACGAGTAGCTTACGCTGCTATTCCAGACTGCACCATAACTATTATAGCCTGTAAGTACACATGTCACTTCGCCTTATCACGTATGGAGCAGCTCTTTGAGCTAAATCATCCCGCTATATAAAAATCAACAACAACCGTGCACTGTTGTTTGTGTGTATCGTTTTCAGGTGCGAGGAAAACTACTGAGACTGAACGGAGATGCAGGACACGCTATCGTGAAGGCAGCGGAAGCAGAGGGCGCCACTTGCATAGTCACGGGCACGCGCGGCCTTGGCAAGGTTATTGGTTGCATACAGTGTTATAGAAATATTAGTATTGCATCTTTACAAAATTATAGCGTTACAGAAATATTAGTATTGCATCTTTACTATATTGAAGAAATATTAGTTTTGCATCTTTACAGCGTTACAGAAATATTAATACAACATTCACTCAGCCAAACCAAACAGTAAACTGTATTAATACGCCTAGAATGTGTGTGTGTGTATGTGGGTGGGTGTGCGTGTGTGTGTGTGTGTGTGTGAGACCGCGAGTACCCCCGTGGGGGTGCCGGGGGTTTCAGTATAAACAGTATCCCCACTTTCTGGAAATGTAGTGCTTTAAATTCCCACTGTCGCTGTCTTTCTCCTTTGTTCTTTCTCATTCCTACTCTGTTCTATCAATCTACCATACTATCTTCTTCTTCGCTAGACCAGTCTCCTACATTTTTTCTTGAAAACTCTTCCGGGACAAAACTCCTCATTTGTGTGTGAGGTCTGTTAGATCAGCTTGGAAATATTGGACGCTTTCTGCCAGATGGTCACTGGGGCTTCGTATGATGTTATTATTGGCAATGGATAGGCATTTTATACGTATATGTTTTGTTGATATTTTAAATGATGTTTATATTCTATTTTGTTTTTGTAAATGGAGGTTCGATAAATTAGAGTATAGCCTAAGCGTCCCCTGCGTGGGATGTCTTTGTTGTGAAGTGACTGGCTGGTGGAGTGCCTTCAGTGTTACCACTAGGATTGTTTCGGCAGATCTTTTATGCGGATCAGGGGTGAGTCCTCTTTCAGCGAAGTTGTGGTCTTAATTTTGTGGTCCTGATTCGGCTATACTGGTCCTGATTTGGCTCGGAAGATTCCGCTGGGACCTAAAGCAAAATTTATGTAATGTAATGTAATGTAATGTAATGCAATGTAGTGTGACAGCGAGTGGGCTCGTGTGACCGCGAGTATGTATGTATAGCAGGGATGTGGCGTGCGTGATTTTTTTTAAACCAACAAAATACAAATAAAAAACGGTCGTCGGAGAATGAGTGTTTCGCTTTAAAGTTTATTAGCGGATTATAGGGATGGAAAGCAACTGGTTTAAAAGTAACATTGGAAAGTAACTTGAGTACCTCAACTTTTTGTCGGTTCAGTTGGTAGACCTGAAAAGGGCTTTTTAGATGATATCAAAATCTTTGGTATTACTGTCACTGCCAGTCGACCTGTAGCACCTGCCACGTAAGGGTCTCATGCAGTTGCTGTACAACCAGCATTTGCTTCAACTGCCATTCCTGCAGTTGGGATAGGTGCCCATTATCGCTGAACACCTGCCAGAACCGCGTTTCTGGGCGGGCAGGGCTTGGTCTTGGCTGTGGTCCTGTTCATGCTGGTTCTCTCGAGCCTGATTTTCATCCAAGGAAAGTCGAAAAAAACGGGCAGGTCTGCGTCTTGGCTCTGGTTATGTTCCTGCTGGCTCTCTCGGGCCTGGTTTTCCCCCCAGAAAAGCGGCAGGACAGGCAGGACTTGGTCTTTATGGTTCTTGTTACGTTTGAGACGCGCACGATAGATCCGATCGTTTTGTTTTGCAAAGCATGCAGTAACAGAGTTTACTTACCTTTGATTTGATTTTGCGTTGTAGTTGGAAGTAGCTTTATAATGTTGATAATTTTCGTTGGTCGATATTGGAGAATTTTCTAGGGTTGCTTGTTTACTATCGATCGAAGCATTTAAATAAATCTACTAGTAGCTAAGAGATTCTTCTAACCTAAATAAAGTTATATAATGTAAGACAGTACATAGTTCTGATGAATTTTATTCTGATTGGCTGTAATTGCGTCTCGCTTGAATATTCGGATTTTCTCTAGAGTATAGAGAGACTATTAGGCCTATAAGTGCGCCCCACTGTTTCAAAGAGAGTTGATAGTTGTGAAAGTGGAAAAAGCGATTGAGCGATTGTAATGTATGCAGTTGTTGAAGTACGCTGAATAAAGTTGGAAAACTTCATAAGACGACTCTGCCTTGTAGCTGAGTGAACAGGTTGTGTGGATAAACGAATCTGAGTTACACTTATCAGGATTCAAGCATCGGGGCTGAATCAACTACTGATAAAAAACGAACAACAGTGTAACAGTTCTGCTGTTTTAGACGAAATGCCTGTTGTTCTGCTGACAGTAATAGATCAATCCTTCTTTCAAGTGAAATGATATTATGCATCAATTTAAATTAACATACAGCCATACAACAAACTAATGTAAATTAATTGAGAGATAAGACGCATTATTATTGTTTTTAATGAAATTAAAAATAAAAAAAAAGGAAGAAATTTGTAACAATAGCAACAATTTAATAGCAATAAGTGTTTAGTTTAGCAATTAATGTCCACTATACATTTATTTATTTATTTATTTTAAAATAACCTCCCTATTACAACGACTCTTGAGATGACCAATCAACGCTAACACGAAATGGAAGTAGGGTGTAGTGATCGGTATTCTTGCAAACATGGACCCTACTGCTGATCGACTAAATTATAAAACCAGGCCCGAGATGACCAGCAGGACCAGGACCAAACTCTGCCGTTGGACCACACCCTCTGACGATCAGTACAGAGAGGACCAGCAGCATCGGAACCCGGCAGATGGGCTTCAGTTGAGTAATAGCGGGCACCCCAACCTCACATCGAGAAATAGCAGAGAATCTTTCAACCGTTTCACGAGCAGCCCACGTGACGAGAGCCAAGACCAACACTGCCCGCACCGCCGTTCGTCTGTTGTATAATTCCAGAAAAACGGATCTGGAGGGTGTTTAGTGATAATGGGCATCTATCCCAAACTGCAATAATGGCAGTTGAACCAATTGTTGTACAGCGACTCAATGATGCTTCTTCGTGGCGCATGCCACAGATCGACTGGTAGTTCTAGCAGGCTAATACCAATTATGTTTGATAGCATCCAAAGAGCCCTTTTTAGTGCTACCACTGATCCGAAAAAGATGTACTGTATAGTTACTTTTCTTTTACAAGAACCAGTTTTTTTGTTTGTTTTTTTTTTTTTTTTTTTATAATCTCTTACATCCGCTACCAACACGAGTTGTACAATTTAATTCATTCTCCGTCGATTTTAGAATCGTTCAGCTGAGGAGAGGAACGAAGCTTAACGTCCTTAACGTCCTATTGCGTTAGCGTTAAAGACGAATCACTACGCCACCTTGACAACAATGCTTATCATCATCATATCAAAAGCCATTTGGTTCCAAGTGTTAAGCTGAAACTCAACCAAGGTCAGGATTAGGATCAAGACCTAACAGTCTAGCAGCAGAATGTCTTTGCACGCAGAAGATAAGTCCAGAAGTTAGCAGGCTTGAAGCAAAAAGAGAAGGAACCTAATCCTTTACATGACGAGTGTTTGACGTAAAAATATTTCCATGATCTTTAGTCGGGATAGTGTCATAATTGGGTTGACTTGAAGAAAGTATGTGCCGTCAATATAATTTTTAAAGGGAGAGAAATATATTTTTTTAAAGAAGGAAACGAAGGTTTGTACAACATGACTAGATGTAATATTTATGAGACTTTGAACACTTTCATTTTGTATGTTTCAGGTTCGCCGTACACTGCTGGGTTCTGTGAGCGACTACATTCTGCATCACGCTCATGTGCCAGTGTTGGTGTGCAAGCACAAAGGCCATGATGAACCTCACACTGAAGACAGCACAATGGAAAAGCAGGAGCATTGATAGCCATTTGAGAGGAAATGTTGCTTAATGAATGTACTACGCCATCAACACTGAATATTCTATATATATCAAAATAACGCTATCCTTGCTCGACATTTTGGCTCTTTAACTTCATTAAACTGCGATAGAAGCTGAAATTAATATTTTAGTCTTTGTTAACTCCCTTGCATTGAAGAGAGCATGTCAAGGGGCGTAACTTTGAGATATATGGTGACAAAACTTTGTGCCGCACTCTCTAAATAATTGTTATGAATTGTATCCACGAAGCGTATGAATTGTATCCTTGAAGCAGGGGTGAAGAGTTCAGATTTTTAAATATAATTATGACTTGAATTATAGTGTTTTATTTGTTTTGTTTATATATTTTATAAGGATTTTTATTTAAACCAAAGATTATTGGACATAGTAGTCTTATTAAGTTATGCTATTTATGCTCAGTTTAAAATACAAAATAGTGTACATATTTATAATTAATTTTTTATATTATTGTCATTTAATTTAAATACATGGCAGTCAATTAAATTATATTTTGTTAATTTTTTATATAATCCAGTGGCAAAAATACTTTGTAATAGGAAAATTAATGCAGTGGTTAGCTGAATATACTTTTAACCAGGGAGAATATAGGTTTGGTCCACGCTACTAAGTAGTAGCGAGAATATATATTAAATTGCTTTGTATAGCATAAAGCAAAGCCGAGTTAAAAGGCTTTCTCTCTTCTTGAGGAAGTTTTTAGGAAGCTTAACCTCCTATTGCGTAAACTGTACAGCAAAATATGGATACTAAAGTAAATATAGGTCAGTGGCAAATATAAGTATTTGCTTTAGGTTTGTATTTTTTTTGTGTGTGTAATTGTAAAATAGACTTTTGTTTTTAATAGTTAGAATGCTTAAATATTGAAAATGAATTGAAATATGTTTACTTTTTAAAAACTGTGTCATGAATTTTATATGTAATGTCTAAAATATGTTTGTTCAACTGTTTTTTTATTACATATAACTAAAAAAACTAAAGAAAATAATGCAAAATATTATTGTCCATTAGTCAAGCCCACAGATTATTAAAATTTAAATGTAATGTGTGTGGGTGATGCAAGTATACAATCTTTTTGAATGTAATGTCTCAGTTTTTTTTTATTTTATGACAATTTTTTTCAATTTTGTCTTTGTCACTCTTTTACTCTTTCAACAATCAAACAATGCATAAACATAATATTATATATATATATATATATATAATATATATATATATATATATATATTATATGTTTTTATATATAGTTGTTTATGTATGAACGAAGACAAGTAAATACTGAAGTAAATGCAGAAAAAAAAATAAAAGAATAATAAATAAGAAAAAAAAAAATATATGACAAAATATTTTTATATCAAGACAAACAATTTATCATAGAATGTTTTATATATTTTACTTGTCAAAAAACATATTATATGTTTCTGCAATGTAATGTTTATAGATAAGAAGAAATCAAAAAACATATGTTAGGAGTTAGGAAATCAGAGAAAATTCTTTAGGCTCATAAAAAAAAGAAAGTTAAAATAATGGGAAAATTGATTGCCCTCATTCTCACTTTACAATAAAGACATCCCACGAGGACCTGAGGGTTTCCAACTACGCGAACACCCCTTACAAAACAGAAATAATACAACATCATTATAAATCAACGAAAAATACATATTTATCATATGCTATTTGAAAATCTAAGACCTAGTGACCACCTCCAGAAAGCGTCCAAATACTCCCAGCTGATCCACAGACATACACAAAAGATCTTGTCCAGAGTTTTTAAAAATTGATCTAGCGAGAGATAGTATAGCAGAGTGAAAAAGAGCAATAGAGTAAATGAGGAAGACAGCGACAGTGGGAATTTTTAAATCTGGATTTTTTTTGGTGGGGTATGAAAGGAAAGTAGTCCAACGGGTACTGTTGCAGTGAATCTGTCTTGCCTATGTATACATTTTCAACTGTGGCTTTCACTGTTCCCTTTATAGGTTTGAACAATCTACAGTGGCAAGATTGCTCATGACCCCAAGGGGTCCAAATACACTTACATACGATAAATTACACAACAGAAAAAGTTGTATTATGAAGAAAAAAAAAACTGACCTTGTGATGACTTTGACCTTCAGTGACTTTGACCTTGGGATTACCTTGACCTTCACATGACACCTCTCATGCTCATGTATGATCAAATAACACAATATTGTTGCATACTATGGGTTAAATATACAGCCAATCCACTATACAATGACATATTTTTTAAAATGTTTCTGCAAGGCCTAAAATTGCCTTGACCTTTAAGATCAACGCAAAAATTGAACAAATATGAAAGATCAATCTATCATTTCTAAATACAAGTTTGGACTTTTATATCTGTCATAGTTTAGTGTCAAGGTCACTTAAAAGTACCTATATTAACCGACTTTGGACAGCTCCAGTGAGTGAGGTTGCCCAAATTTCATGCATCATCAAAGATTTGGCACTGAGCGAAGCCATCAGGGTTGCTGAGGACAGAGAAAGATGGAGTAGGCTGGTTAAACAATCACCTGCGGTCCTCCTACGACCTCCGAGTTAAGGGATAGGATAGAATAGGAGGCACAGATTTGCAAAAATCTGGATTTTTCTTTGGTGGTCGGGGTATGAAAGAAGGAGGAGGAGGGATGGAGGGGGCTGAGTACTTGCTATGCATATCAGTCAAAAAGTATTCTCTGTTATACATTACACACACCTTGTACCTCCAGCCTGACATTCCGGACACTCCATTTTGGTATGAGAAACACCACAAAATGTGTATTTTGCTACATAAAATCAAAATTTAACTGCGGCAAATATTGCATGTGTTGCAGAAAACACATTTGATTATTACGAGACAACCATTTTTTTAAAAATCCCAACATCTATTTTCATAAGTCACACAGTGACAATTTAAAATTACAACATCAACAACAAAAATTATACTTAATAATTATGTTTTTAAAAGTAAACTTTTAAAAAAAGCATCTCTCAATCAGAATTTTGGCTTTGAAAACAGTGTCTGTTCAAACATATCAGGCAGTCTGAACCCATGTGACATCCAAAATAAACGTTAAAAAAAAAAAATTTTAACATCTTGTAACGCATGTGACTGAACACAATTTAACACCGAATACCAGAGTTAGCGTATTTTTAACCTCGTCAAATACAAAGTATAAGTAATAGCCATTTTAAACAAAAATATGTATGGCAGTCATCCTCCCCCTCCTCCTCCCCCCCTCCCCCATTTCTTATTCCTAAAACACACACAGACACAATCTACTGTTTCCAAATCTGAAAATTAGTTTTCAATGTTGATTCGTTTCTTTGAAAAGATTCAGGACAGTAACAAAAGCCTTTCAATTTCATTATATTAAAAAAAAAAGCTGCAAATTTAGAACGACGAATTTCGGAGGCAAATTTGTTCAGTGTCAAAAATGCTGGTGATGCTTCACAACAATCAACACATTAATTTTGTGCTGTGTATATTTCTCCTGCTTCCAGATAATAAAGACATTGTAAAAGTTTTTATTTTTTTTTTATTTTTAATTTTTTGTTGCTTTTAACTTTGTTATGATGTAGTAAATAAATCCACAGATGCAATATTTATATGTTATTTATTATAGATATTACAGGTAGGAGAGCTTAGTTACGCTAGTAAATTCTCTAGTCTCACTAGCATTTTTAGACAGACTGAGGTGGAGATGGAAATAATGACAAGCAATGCACTCTTTCTCCATTATAATGGATTTTGAAAATTTTCTGTATATTTTTGATGGTATTAAAATGACATCTATGAATTTTCAGTTTAAGAATTCCATCAAAATTTTGAAAAAAAGGTTGACAGTTTTTGTTATAAGGCCTCTACAAAAGATCAGCTACTGCCTACCAAACCATGAGCAAATTGTGCGTTTGCATTATATCCACACATTTTCAACAAATCAGCAGACTTTTAACAGGCTTTATTCTACTACTACTACTACTACTACTACTACTACTGCTACTGCTACTGCTACTGCTGCTGCTGCTGCTGCTGCTGCTGCTGCTACTGCTATTACTACACAGTATGCAGTCAGAAACGTAAACAAGTCTCTCTGCTATACAATAGATACTCAAGTAAGAATTTCCAATCTTTTCTTTCTTACACGAACATTAGGAAGTCTTGTTTCCTAAACAGACATTAGGAAGTCTTTTCCTAATAAGCATTAGCAAGTGTTTTTTTATACACACATTAGCAAGTCTCTTTTCTTACACAGTAACCGCTCAATCAGAACAATATACATGTATTACCGCTGAACGTTATATATATACACACACACATACTAGGAAGCAAAAATATAATAATCCTGCAATTCAGTGACTGCTATAGGTGTTATGACAGCGCCAAAACTACTAATATATACTGATTATGTTTACCATGGTGAACAATTATAGATTGGTGAAAAAAATAATAAATGCCAGCAAAGTCCAAAAGACCTTAATTGGTAGTATGATTTTTAAAATAATAAATAAACAAACATTGAAACATTAATAAATTAATTAATGAATAGAAAATAAATGTACACTCAAATCCATAAAAAGAGTAGAAAATACTTATATATATATATATATATATATATATATATATATATATATATATATATATATATATATATATATATATATATATATATATATATATATATATATATATATATATATCACCTCCGGCCACAAAGTACTAAAGGCGCATGCTTCAAAATTGGTAAAACAACAAATAAAGTGAAAAATAAATGTAAACTAGAAGGGCAAAGCCCATATGATTCCCATGCTCCTTATGGAACTCGCAATATTTAACATGAAAACGAGTGCCCAGAAAAAACAAAATGAAACGGTGGTATTAAAACACAAATACAGATGTTGATCTTTCTATGCTCTTGACCTTGACCTCCTGCTCCAATTACAATCACGTACTATCAAATAAACTACCGCAAAAGTGGTATTATGCCAAAAAACTGTGACCTTGGGATGACCTTGACCTTCAGTGACCTTGATCTTGGGATGACCTTTACCTTCATGTGACCTCATGCATTAATGATCAAATAACCCAATGTTGTTGCATTCTACGGTTATATAAAAAGCCAACCACTGTACCATTACCTATTTAATGTATGTTTTTGCAAGGCCTAAAATGACTTTGACCTTTAAGATCAACATAAAAATGAACATATTACATTACATTACATGATTATTGCTTTAGGTCCAGCGGACTCTTCCGAGCGAAATAAGGACCGGACAACCCCTGATCCGCATAAAAGATCTGCTGAAACAACCCTAGTGGTAAAACTGAAAGTTCTCCCCAAGCCAGTCACTTTACAATAAAGACATCCCACGCAGGGGACGCTGAGGTAAATGAACATATATGAAAGATCAATCTATCATTTTTTTCTAAATACAAGTTTGGACTTTAAAACTCTCATAGTTTATGGTCAAGGTCACTTTAAAGTACCGATACTGACGTTTGACAGTTCCAGTGACCTTGAGTGAGATTGACCAAATTTGTAGAGTATGTGTATCTCATTGATATCTATCATGCATCAAAGAATCATAAGTTCAATATTAATAAAATAGAAAACATTTGAAATTTTGTGACACTGTGACCTTGACCTTAAATTGAAATCATTATTTCACTGCTCATTTATGAGGTTTCATCTACTAAATTTGGATGTGATATATATTGTTGAAATAGGTTCTGAGATATTAATCCACTTGAAAGTTTTGCACAGACAGATTGGGAGGAGGAATGCTACGCATGTTAGTCAAAAATGATATGGAACTTGCAATGACCATAATGAAATCAATAAAATTATTGAGAAATGGCGCTAATCATGTCTACTTGTACCAAACAGAGTTACATAGCACAAATGGTTCTACCATGCAGGTATGTATAATGAAGAACGCTCATTTTGCATCGGAAAAATACAGAAAATGCAAAAGATAGGAAATGGATACATTACAATACATGGTTATTGCTTTAGGTCCAGCGGAGTCTTCCGAGCCAAATCATGACCAAAAAAATCAAGACCACAACTTCGCTGAAAGAGGACTCACCCCTGGTCCGCATAAAAGATCTGCTGAAACAACCCTACTGATAACACTGAACGCACTCCACCAGCCGGTCACTTTACAATAAAGACATCCCACGCAGGAGACGCTGAGGTTATACTCTAATTTATCGAACCCCCGTTTACAAAAACAAAGTAGAATACAAACATTATTATAAAATATCAACAAAACACATACATATAAAATGCCTACAGTGCCAAATAATAGCATCATAGCAAGTCCCAGTGACCATTTGGCAGAAAGCGTCCAATATTCCCAAGCTGATCCAACAGACCTCACACACAAATGAGAAGTTTTGTCAAGGAAGAGTTTTCAAGAAAAAAAGGTAGGTGACTGGTCTAGTGAAGAAGATAGTATAGTAGATTAATAGAACAGAGTAGGAATGAGACAGAACAAATTAGAAGGACAGCGACGACAGTGGGAATTTAAAGCACTAAATGTCCAGAAAGTGGGGATGCTCTTTATACTGAAATCCATGGCACCCCCACAGGGGTATTACTATAAATGAATATGATACAATACAATTTTACAAACATTTCATTGCATGCCGGCAAATTTAAACATTACATTACATTACATTATTATTGCTTTAGGTCCAGCGGACTCTTCCAAGCCAAATCAGGACCGGACAACCCCCGATCCGCATAAAAGATCTGCTGAAACAACCCTAGTGGTAAAACCGAAAGCTCTCCACCAGCCAGTCACTTTACAATAAAGAC
This sequence comes from Oncomelania hupensis, assembly GCA_036898135.1. NCBI lineage: Eukaryota > Metazoa > Mollusca > Gastropoda > Littorinimorpha > Pomatiopsidae > Oncomelania > Oncomelania hupensis. The sequence goes on along the minus strand of CM072514.1, from coordinate 41,136,071 downwards.
ATCCCACGCAGGGGACGGCTGAGGCTTCACCCCAACTTATCGAACCCCCCGTTTACAAAAACAAAATAGAATACAAACATCATTATAAATTATCAACAAAACACATACATATAAAAGGCCTACATTGCTAAATAATAACATCATAGGAAGCCCAAGTGACCACCTGGCAGAGAGCGTCCAATATTCCCAAGCTGATCCAACAGACCTCATACACAAACAAGGAGTCTTGTCCCTGGAGAGTTTTCAAGAAAAAAGGTAGGAGACTGGTCAAGCGAAGAAGACGATAGTATAGCAGATTGATAGAAAAGAGCAGGAATGAGAAAGAGCAAATGAGAAAGACAGCGACAGTGGGAATTTAAAGCACTAAATTTCCAGAAAGTGGGGATACTATTTATACTGAAACCCCCGGCACCCCAACGGGGGTCGCAAATTTAAACCATCATGATAGAATAATATAAACTTAGTGTCATTTAAATGCCTTCAGCATGGTAAAACCACACATGCATGGGATGTTGAAATGTCTTCTAACATGATATAAAAACTACCAATAAGCCACAAAAGTGGGACAACACTGAAATGGTCAAAACACTTATACTATAGACAGATATAGCCACAGAAAATGCACAATGCATAGTGCAATCACATAGTGACAATCATGTTCAAAAAACAACAATCAAATATTGGTTGTGGTTTGTGTGTGTACCCTGGTGTGTGGGTATGAGAGAAAGAGAAAATGCATATCAGGCTGGGGAACAGTCGAAAAAAAAAATCTCTGAAATCCGGCTGGGGTCCAGGGGCCGCCGTAAGGCCCCTGGTCAGGTCCAGGGGCAAAGCCCCGGTGGGGGAATCTGGGGGGCTTCGCCCCCTCCAGAAGCTGAACGTTTCATAGCATGTACACCCAAAAAGAATGCCTTTTGTGAGAGATAAACGTGGATGTTTTTCATAATATTCATCATGTGTTCATAAGGACATTATCATTAGTAGTAGTATAAGTAGTAGTAGTAGTTACCCATGACATGGAGTGCAGATACACTTTCGCCATCTTTTCAAGCCATTCCCATTTCCACTTGTTGTTGATTTCCCCTTCTTCAAAAGGTTCTCCGCAGTTAATAATAGGTGAAACACACGACTTGACCCTGATAGTATAGTGATTATAAAATAACAATGGGGGACAGTGACAAAGGACTGAACTTCACATGAACCGCCAAACGTTCAACATCACCTTCGCCCGCTGTAGTCAAGTGATGCTAGTAAGCCTTATTGGGCAGTGAATTCGATGTAATAATAGCGGGCACGGGCGGCACTTTTAGTGACAAGAAAAAAAAAGCTGGACACGGACATGGATCAAGACTTGGACAGATTGCGTTTTGTGATTATTTTTTTCTCAGAGCGATTTTTTTTTCTCGGACTTCTATTTAATTTTCTCGGGAGTGACGGTACCTTTTCTCGGAAAATTGCGGATCCGAGGAGAGTTCCCCCAGCCTGATTACTTCTTCCATCGTTACAACATAGGACTAGTATTGCAGCAGGCATTGGAGTCCAAAAAAGCCAAACAGCAGATCATAGAATCAATTCACATGCAAACCAGAATAAAAGGCAGTTTACAGATTGAGCAAAAGAAGAACAAATACAAAACAAAAACACACGCACACAAAAGAATACATAGACTCACATTGCTGTACACATACAGGTCAATAAAATAAATCACTACAGCACAACAGATCTATTAGATGAGTAAAACAGAACACTGAACACTGGCTCAATTTATCTTATAGCGAAGCGGTGGGATGGTGTATTCTTTCATGTCTGTGCGCTTACCTCTTTCAATAAAAATAGGCCTCACCAAACTATTTCCACTACTCAGGGTGGAGAACAACTGAATCAAGAAATCTCTGAAATCCGGCTGGGGCCCAGAGGCCGCCTTAGGCCCCGGTGAGATCCAGGGGCCAAGCCCTGGCAAAGGGTCCATGGGGGCGAAGCCCCCTGGAAGAAAATGAATTGAAGCAAATTTGAAAGTAATTTAGGGCCTCTCCTGAAAGCAAAAAGCACACAGTAAACATGAATAGAAACAACAACAACAAAAAACGAATGTTTTATGCACATACCTTTCCAAAAAGTTAATAATCTTGATTTGTTGGTTATTACATTACATTACATTACATAATTGTTGCTTTAGGTCCAGCGGACTCTTCCGAGCCAAATCAGGACCGGACAACCCCCAATCCGCATAAAAGATCTGCTGAAACAACCCTAGTGGGAAAACTGAATGCCCTCCACCAGCCAGTCACTTTACAATAAAGACATCCCACGCAGGGGACGGCTGAGGCTTCACCCCAACTTATCGAACCCCTCTTTACAAAAACAAAATAGAATACAAACATCATTATAAATTATCAACAAAAAATATACATATAAAATGCCTACATTGCTAAATAATAACATCATAGGAAGCCCCAGTGACCACCTGGCAGAAAGCGTCCAATATTCCCAAGCTGATCCAACAGACCTCATACACAAACAAGGAGTCTTGTCCCGGAAGAGTTTTCAAGAAAAAAGGTAGGTGACTGGTCTAGCGAAGAAGAAGATAGTATAGCAGATTGATAGAACAGAGCAGGAATGAGAAAGAGCAAATGAGAAAGACAGCGGCAGTGGGAATTTAAAGCACTAAATTTCCAGAAAATGGGGATACTATTTATACTGAAACCCCCTGCACCCCAACGGGGGGTGTTGGTTATTAGTTCAATCGCGTTGCGGGACATCATATTTTATGATGTCCGGCAACGCGATTGAACGTGTAACCAAAAAATCCAATTTCGGCAGAGCAAGACATTGTGATTTCAAAAGACTAATAAGACATTGAAAAGAATCACCGAGGCGTAACACAAAGGAAGGAGGATGCGCGCGCTTTATAGGCTACTGGCGGCAGAGATAGCTCAGTGGTCAGAGCGCACGACTTGTGTGAGTGCGTCTTGGGCGACGTGGGTTCGAATCCTGACTTCAGCAAACTATTTTGTGATTGCTGGATATTACGGGCCAGCGCCTTGAGAAGCTCTCTGAGCTTGTATGTGCGCTATATAAGAGAAATCTCTTTTTTAACTGCTCCCATTCGTGGTCGCCTGATTTTGTTTTCTTGCTCATAGTAGGCCTATATAGTAGGCCTTATAGCATAGCTCTGTATAACAGTCGCGGGCGGGCGCTTTCTCTGAACGTATTGAATGACCGACAAAATAACTTGGATGCGGCACGGACGTGTTAAGCGAAAAATATATCGGACAAAAAATAAAAATCTCGGAACTCAATATTTTTTTCTCGGAAATGCAAATGCCTTCTGCGGAAATCCGTGGATCCGAGGAAAATTCTCCACCCTGATTACTCTATCATAAACTCCAAGACATTGTAACAACAGACTCACATTGCCGCGAGTGAAAAAGCGAAAAAGTAAAATAAAATTCAAAACTGGTTTAATTCGCCCAAATAAACTGTACTTTTAAAATAACATAAATATTTTTAATATAAATAAACACTAACTAACCAAATAAATAATATTTACAAAATAATTGTGCAGTTGCATCCAGACCCAGCTCTTCCATTATAACAAAATCACAATTCATATTATAGACAATGCAGTTCGCTACTGAAGAAAACACAAATCACATAACAAAACTAGAGTTTAAAACAAAAATATATGACCTTCATTTGAGTTCACTGCATGTAGATCTACAAGCATAAAAATAATGTCTTCAATAGAGTCATTTATTCGGGATCCCATTCCTCAATAGAAGAAAATAAATAGATCTATAATATTTGGCTTTCATTACTTGTTACATATATATATAATATATATCAATTGAATCAATTTATTGGATTGATTGATTGATTGATTCATTGTTGCTTTAGGTCCAGCGGACTCTTCCGAGCCAAATCAGGACCGGACAACCCCCGATCCGCATAAAAGATCTGCTGAAACAACCCCAGTGGGAAAATTGAACGCCCTCCACCGGCCAGTCACTTTACAATAAAGACATCCCACGCGGGGGACGGCTGAGGGTTGACCTCAACTACGCGAACACCCCGGTTACAAAAACAAAATAGAATACAAACATCATTATAAGTCATCAACCAAACACATACATATAAAATGCCTATAGTGCTAAAGAGTACATTCATAGGAAGCCCTAGTGACCACCCGGCAGAAAGCGTCCAACACTCCCAAGCTGATCCAACAGACCCCATACACAGACAAGGAGTCTTGTCCAGGAAGAGTTTTCAAGAAAAAAGGTAGGTCATTGATCTAGCGAAGAAGAAGATAGTATAGCAGAGTGAAGGACAGAGCAGGAATAGGAAAAAGTAAATGAGGAAGACAGCGACAGTGGGAATTTAAAGCACTAAATTTCCATAAAGTGGGGATACTATTTATACTGAAAACCCCCGGCACTCCAACGGGGGTACTGTTGCCGCAGTGAAGCGTCTTGCCTATAAAGGAAAGACAGGTTTTCAACTGTGGCTTTCACTGTTCCCTTTATAGGAATTTATTGGATCCCATTCCTCAAAAGAAGATGTAAAATATAAAATTATACAGAAATAAAATTAAAATAATAGAGGAATCTCTTATTGCTTGTAGTTGAGTTCCACTTGGCATTGTCACACACATTTGATAAAAAACGAAAAAGTAATTAAATAACTCAAATCTTTTAACTGAGCAAACCACAATTTTCAACACAATGGTGTAAAAATGGCAAGAACAAAAAAGTTAACAAAATGTTACAATACCAGTTAAACAAACTCACTGTTAATATTTGATTCTGATTAAATACCAATTACTTGAGAACAACCAAAAAAAAAGCAGAGACGCCAGTAAACTAGCTGAGATATAGACATCCATAAAAACGATGACCAGCCATTCAAATTTATACACTCTTAGTGTAATGCAGTGTGATTTCTTATAGGAAGTGAGCTCAACACATCTTTTGTTTAAAGCTCATGGCAACTTCTCAATCAAGCTCTTTGGGTGGAAATATCTCACATCCCAACATGTTTCTTGATAATAAAGTTCAGATAAAATATCACACTCACGATATACAGTTCTGATCAGTATCACGAACTAACAAGACAGCGCTTATAAAAGTATCACACTAGCATGCAAACGGTACTGTAAAATGGTAGAACAACAACAAAATGTTCATCACTCCTAACAATGAAACAGTACTAACGGACATATACGTTTTGCTCACTGCACAACGGTACAGCAACACAATGTTCATCATTCCTAACAATGAAACTGTACTAACGGACATATACGTTTTGCTCACTGCACAACGGTACAGCAACACAATGCTCATCATTCCTAACAATGAAACTGTACTAATGTACATATACGTTTTGCTCATTGCACAATGGTAAAGCAACACAATGTTCATCACTCCTAGCAATGAAACTGTACTAACGGACATATACGTTTTGCTCATTGCACAACGGTACAGCAACACAATATTCATCACTCACAAAGTAAACAGCTGCATTTAATTATGATTAACACAACAAAAAAAAAAAAAAAAAAAAAAAAAAAGAATAAAAAAGGGAAAAACATATAGTTAAGTCACAAAACTAGTAAAGAAGCAGGTACAAAATGTTTATAATGCCTAACCTGCAAACCCTGGAATTTAGAGTAAACCAATAAAATAAAATAAAATAAAAACACAGTATACTCTTTGATCTTAAAACAATGTTGGTTGAATACAGTTCAAACAGCGGCTCTACAGAATATTTTCAGAATTTGAGGTCAGGTCAGCCAGACTAGCTATAAATAGCTTTGCCGATGCTTCTTTTCTCTGGAAGGGGGGGGGGGGGGGGTGCAGGCAAGCTATAAATAGCCTGCAGCATGCGAAACGTGGAGGCACTAAACAGTGCTGCTCACATAGGAATTGAGCTGGTGTGGTCAATTCAATGAGCTGGTGTGTTCAATTCAATGAGCTGGTGTGTTCAATTCAATGACAAACCAATTGCAGATGATTTATTTAAAAAACTGTTGGTTGAATACAGAACTTTCAATAACAAAGGAATTGCAGATGATGTTGGCTAAATACAGTTCATTATCAAAAACTAAATGTGTATGATTTGTTAAAACATTGTTGGCTAAATACAGTTCATTAACAACAACTAAATGTGTATGATTTGTTAAAACATTGTTGGCTAAATACAGTTCATTAACAACAACTAAATGTGTATGATTTGTTAAAACAAAGATGGTTTTAATACAGTTACAAAGAAAATTAAAAATTGAAAAAAAGATTAAAGAATTATAAAAAATTTCCAGGTTACACATTTCAGCATCACAGATCCTTTTCAACAATGAGTGTTGCCCCATTATAAAAAAAAGAAAGGATTTGCCCCATCATAAAAAAAAGAAAGGATTAAACCAAAAACTAACCTCTTTTAGAAAGTACAGTTTTGATAGAAATCGAAAAAAAAAAAATTTCTAACCCTAGTACATGTAATAGCATCAAGATTGATTCTAAAAATAGCACAGCATGAAAAGTGTGTGTAGTAGGCATAGCTGGTAGATTACATAGCAAAGAAGAAACTCCTAAAATTCAAAATTTAGCGGTCGCTTTAAGCAACTACTACCGTATCAGATTTTAAACAGCAACAATCCCAAGGAACCTCAAGTGTCACATAAATAAGCAAACATTGTTGACACCTTGTCACTCTCAATATATACACACACAATGCCAAATTTGGAAGTAGAGAGGAATAGAAATAAGGTTGGAGAATGATAATGAAGATTATATGTTTTTCAATATATATTTTTTTAGTTCTCTGCACCGTTTCCAACGACAGTTTTAATAATTATTTTTAAAATGTGGCTTTTTCCCTTTTGTCCAACAAATCAAATAAGTTTCTTCAGAATTTAAAATTTAAATATAGCTATCACTGTGTCATGGTTTGGTTCACACAGCACAGCTGTGAGTTGCTGAGGCTTATGTAGTAAGAGGCAAATGTAAGCCTAGATGACTCTCAACTATGCTATGTGTAGTTCAATTATTTTACATGAAATTTAATACATCTTTCTTGATTAGTAATTATAATAAAAAGGTTTTATAAAGCGCAATTCATGGTAAAAATGAGATCAAATCACATATCTGGATTCTGATTCACCAACAGCTTAGCTCAACACTGTAAAATTAGGGCTGAGCTCACACTTCCAAGGACCTCTACTCTTCCTATCTTATCCCGTAACTCTGAGATCATACGGGAACCACAGATGATCATTTAACCAGCGTACTCCAGCTTTCTCTGTCCTCAGCAACCCTGATGGCTTCACTCAGTGTCAAACCAGTCCATTCTCAAATGTTGTCCCCCCACCTCTTTTTCGGTCTCCCTCTTCTTCTACCTCGCTTTTGCTTGCAGGGTGGTCTTTGCAAGGCCTGATGATCTGGTGACGTGGCCATACCATCGGAGTTTCCGTTTCTTCACCACTGTGAGCAGGTCATCGTGTTGTCCAATGGCTTGTGTGATGGTCTTTCGGACTTCGTCGTTGGTGATGTGTGGGGCATAGCAAATGCCCAGAAGTCTTCTGTAGCACCTCATCTCCATGCTTTGTATTCTTCGTTGGAGATCTGCTGTGAGGGTCCATGTTTCGCAAACGTATAGGAAGATGGAGATGACAAGGAAGCGCAGCAGTCTTACCTGCTCTTGCTGCTTAACCCAAAGCCCCCTTTCCTTTTGACTCTCCATAAAGCCTCTTGTCTCTAACACTATATGCCTTAGTGACATTGATCCAGTCACACCGTTACGCTAGCACTTTCAGTTCTGCATCCCTGCAGGCAGGCTTACGTGAATATTGTAACCATTGTAAAGAAAAAGTGCACCCACAGTAGAACGAATGCATCACAAAGCAACATTTTGCAATAAACGCGACCCTTGCAAGTACACAAATAATATTCAAACATCAGCTTTAACATTTTTCCACTGTAAGGGAGACAAATGGCTGCATGAAAAGATAATAAGGAAGACTTTATATTTAAACATATAAATTACAGTTAGAAAAATGATCCGAGATTAGTACAGTAAATAATTGAGAATGAAATTTCATGCAGATTGAAACCAAAAGCTAAATTTGAAGAAGAAATATATTTCAGAGTACTTCAGTTTTATCACAAAATTTCAATTATCCCATGGATGAAGATTACAACTTCATAACCGTAACAAAAAGTAAAGAAAAAAACAACACAAACAAAAAAGAACTAAAACTGCCACCTCTTATAATGCAGCAAAAGCAAAAACAAAACAAACAAAAAACAAACCACTGAAATTTCATAAATTGTAACCACAATTCACAGTAAAACCAACTAAAAACTCTGTACAAATTTGAAGCTTGACACAGTAAAAACAATTGGTGCATCGTTGAGCAAGACAGCACATGAATTGGGCGCTGGTCATGAGTGTATAAAATATATACATACAAATCCCAAATAGTTAAAATATTGAGGACGAAACAGAAATCGTAAAACAACAAATAAGTACAGACTGTCTTGAGTTTACCAAAAAATCAAATTTGTCAATTGTGTACAGGAAAAGACAGACAAAAAGATGACACAGTTTAACACTTTCATTTCCTTTGCATTTTCTTTCAAGCAGGTTTCAAAAGCATTACTTCATGTAATTTGATACATGTTGTTTAGCATTTCTATTGTGTACCCTTAGGACGAATAATGTTTTAAAAATGTTTTACGTTTAAGTTAATAATCATACTGCTGTATAAAGTGTATATAGTTTATACATTCTGCAAGCATTATGGTAATTTTGTGTCCATTTCTAGCTTCCAAAAGCCTCACACACAGCAAATGAATAACATATTCAATTCACTCCGCTTTAAAAAGACTAACTTCAAACGCATGGAACAATAAACCAAAACGTGGGACATGATACAATTTAGAAAAAAAAAGAATGATTAACCCTACTGAAATCTTCTCTTTCTCAATGAAAAGAAAGGTGTTAATAAAACAATCAACCAACTTCTAGGTAATTCGATTCTAAACACTGCATAATATTTTTCAATAACTTACTAGCATCAAACCACACAAAGTATATATCAATGTGTAACATATCATTTACTTAAAATGTTGATTGAATAGAAAGAAAATGATATTTAGTTTCTGACAACCACAAACAGAATGATTCATTTGAAAAAAGCCAGCTGGATAATAAAAATAATAAAGGAAGCAACGCCTACACTAACAAAGCAAGGATGATTGTCTTTATGCACCACCACAGCCTCCACAACCACCCCCTCCACAACCACCCCCTCCACAACCACCTCCTCCACATCCGCCACCACCGCATCCGCCACAACCACCGCAACCACCACCACCACCATCACCTCCACCTCCATCACCACCACCAGCATCTCCGCCAGCATCAGAGATTCCGAGGTCGCCTCCACTGGTGTCGCCAGCCTCCGCCCACTCTCCTCCAATGCCGTCCATGGCTGTGCATTCGATGCCAGCAGGCAGGTAGTCTCCGCCTCCCACGTACATGCTATAGCCAGATGCGTCTTGGGGATGGCTGCGGATGTGGTGGTTGTTGGGTGTGGCCAGGAGAAAGCCCATGGCCATGACAAAAGCCATGTCCTCAGATGGGACATAGCTGATGGCTCGAGAGCCACGGTTGATTGCGGTGGGGCGCAGGGACTGGCCAGGCTGCCAGCTGGTGGGGCGGGGCTGACACAGCACGTGCAGCAATGACACACTAAAGGCCAGGGCGAGCTTCTCTGCCACGTCACTCCCAGCGCCTTCAGTGATCTGCAATGCAAACATGAACCACACTATGACCCCACCATCACAAAACAAAAATCTCTAGTAAACAACAGCAGTTGTACAATTCTAAAAAGCAAGGAGTATTCACACCGCCAATAATGACTTCCAGCTTGTTACCAACACACCTGCCCCCTTCGAAAACAACATTAAAGGCAAACCCTCAAAATACGTTTTATACAAAAGAGTGAGCGATGACTATAAACATAACACAAAGAGAGGGACACTTTACTATACGTATTCTGCCAAAAGTTCAGTCTTAAGTAAAATGGTTTTTTGGTTTTTTTTTAATCACTGCACACACTGTAAATTTTATTCTCCATTTATCAACAGTTTGATGTGATGACAGCATCCTTGGCAAAAAGGTGTTTGCATTTCCTTTGTGATATCCAACTTCCATTATGTTATATAGAATTTCCTTATGTGCTACACCCTCATTTCTACACTTTGTGAAACCCTGGTGTAAAAACCAAAATACTATTATTACACACACCATCGCAAAACATCTGTGTATTAATCAAAACGCTCTTCCCGAATTTAAACCATGCGTTTGTATGATGGATGTTTGTTGATATGTGAGACTGTGAATGGAAGAGTATGTGCACATGAGTTTCCAGATCACTGTTCTTGGAGCATCCATTCTTCTTCTAATCCTTCTTCTTCTTTTTCTTTTTCTTATTATTTATTTATTTTACAGCAAAAACAGGGTGGAGAACAACTGAATCAAGAAATCTCTGAAATCCGGCCGTGGCCCAGGGGCTGCCTTAGGCCCCGGTGGGGTTCAGGGGCCAAGTCCTTGTAAGGGGTCCATAAGGGCTAAGCCCCCTGGAAGAAAATGAATTTATGCAATTTTGAAAGTAATTTAGGGCCTCTCCTGAAACCAAAAAGCACAAAGTAAACATGAATAGAAACAACAAAAAAAAAAAAAGAGAATGTTTTATGCACATGCCTTTCAAAAAATTTAAGAATCTTGATTTGTAGGCCTAACAAAGTTTGAGGTCCACCACTGTTACACACAAACTCCACATTTCCAATGCAATAGGCTTCTTCAGTTTTTGTCACTTAAGCAGCACCTCAGCTTCTCACAATTACAGGAAAGTTATAATTTTAAAACCACATATCTGATATCAATTCTTAGTTTGTCATCTGATTTCAAAAGACTGCTAAGACATTGAAAAGAATCGCTAAAGCGTAACACAAAGAAAGGAGGACGCACGCGCTTTATAGGCTACTGTTCCCAGTTGTGGTCGCCCGATATTGTTTTCTTGCTCATAGTAGGCCTATATAGTCGGCCTTATAGCATAGCTCTGTATAAAAGTCGCGGGCGGGCGCTTTCTCTGAACGCATTGAATGATCAACAAAATAACTTGGATGCGGCACGGAGGTGTTCCACGAAAAATATCGGACAAAAAATAAAAATCTCGGAACTCAATATTTTTTTCTCGGAAATGCAAATGCCTTCTGCGGAAATCCGCGGATCCGAGGAAAATTCTCCACCCTGCAAAAAATCTCATGCTGACCTCAATGGCTCCTGTGCTGAGGTTGACAGTCAGGTCATCACAGGTAAAGACAAACTTCTTGAAGGCATACGGCATCTCTATGCTGCGCCACTGGCTCTCGTTGCAGAACCAAATTCTCACTAGCAGGGTGCCAGAACTTCCAAGACGACCAGGAGTCCCTCTCTGGTAGGAAGTGCCTGTACAAAATTAATGCATGCAAAGTAAACAAATTGTTCTTTAAGTCATTACAGGATGACTAAATAAACTAAAATGGCAAAACACAAATGACTCACATGCTCCTTATATTTAACATGAAAATGACTGCCCAGAACAAACAAAAAGAAACTGGTATTAAAAATGCAAGACTTTGATCTTTCTATGCTCTTGACCTTGACCTCCACAGAGGTGCCTACCCCCCAGTCTGACCATTTGTGTACTGGCTACATGAAAAATGTGTATTTTGTGTAATGTCAGATTTCGCGCAACTCGCAACATTTGATCAAAGAATTATTGTCATGAAAACTGCCACATTCACAAAATATCAATTCATACTAATTCCAGCTCACTATTTTAATCCTCATGAAACAAAATAATATAGAACTCAACAAGTTATGGTCACAAATTCACACTAATATATTATTTTTTGTGTTGTATTTTACTCCATAACCCCCCCCAAAAGATCTTCATAGTGTCCAACAATTAATTAATATGAATTATGAATATATATAAATGCATAATTATTTTCATATATTCTGCTGAAACTGGCAACACTTTTTGTTTTCTGAGCATACCAGAGTGTTCTGCATTTTGTTGTGTAAATACAGTGCCTTTTTATGCATTTTGTATTAATTTTAGACACCTCAGCCACTTTTGGGAAAAACATGTTTTATTTTTATGTGAGGGTTACCCACTTTGAACAGTTAAATGAGTGCCTTAATATTTACTGATTTTAACAATTTAATTGTTTTAATCTTCTAAAGGTTTGTACTATATTATATAATAACAACAAAATAAAACATCCTGAACCAAAATAAAATGTTCGTCCGTAATACCTAATCTAAGTCAGTAAGTGTCGCTGAATATCGTATGCAGAGCAATGCTGAACTCTTTGTTGCAGTGAGCATAATGAACTCCTTTAGAAGATTCAATTATTCCTCAAAAACGTTCACAGTATTCGCGTAAGAAATGTTGTAGCACTTTTTGCTTACTTGCAACCTAACCCGCTTTTCTTCAGACTCGCTCTCATCGTCACTCTCATGTAAACGCTTTCGCGAAAATGGCGGATACAAAGTCTCGCACTACCTCTCACGCACGAGATTTTACTTTTGCGCATGCGCTCTAGGGTCAGCAAGTAAAGGAAATAGCAGATCGGAACATATATAAAATCAGTGCGGAAAAAATATAAAAAAATTTTGGTACACCACGAAAATGCGTATTTTTAAGGAATTGCTCGTATTGTCGTATTTTATGTTGAAAATTCGTAAAAATATGCACCAGCGCATACGGTAGGCACCTCTGCCTCCGGCTCCACTCATGTACTACCAAATAAACTACAGCAAAAGTTATATTAAGCCAAAACAACGGAGATCTTGGGATGACCCTGACCTTCAGTGACCTTTCATGCATGTCTGATCAAATAACCCAATGTTGCTACATACAATGGGTTAACTCATTGAAGTCGCAGAGTGCCAGACTCGGCATCATTCCAGAGTCGCAGGATTTTAGGCTATTTTTACAAAATCACACCAAATGTGCTAGACAACATAGAAACATAAAATAAATTGCAAATGAAAGCTTAAAGTATGTTTCTTTAATTTCAGTTACCACCAATCTGCTATAATCCTCCAGAAAAAAATTATTTTGCACCAAAAACACATCACTTTTGCAAAAACACTTTTTTTATAAGAAGCACAATACCTATATGTTGCACCCATTTTTTATATGAAAATATTTGATTCTCTTGTTTTTATGAAGTAAAAACACAGTAGAAATGAATTTTACACACAAATAATCATGAAAGCACAATCTGAAGAGGCATTTGTCACATAACTAAAACAACATTTTCCCAACAATCGGCGTTCAAAACGGGAAGCCATTTTGTAAACAATGCGTTGCTAGCTTCATAAAAATCACAAAATCTCAAGAGAAACTTTGTCAAAAATATGGTCAAAGGGAAGCAATCTACTCTAAAAAGACTCCTTTCAAGTATGGGTATTGCTTAGTTCCCTTGGTACTCATTTTCTGTTATAAAAAAAATTGTGAACACGCGACGTAAACATAGCGGCGACACGCTCCTGTGTGGCACCGCTAGTGCCGTAGCACCGTTTGCGGCACGACTTCAATAAGTTAAATAACCCGCCATTTCACTGTACCATTACCTAGTTTTTGTACGTTTTTGCCTGACCTATGACCTTGACCTTCAAGATCAACGCAAAAACGGAACATATGTAGGAAAGATCAATCTATCATCTTGAAATACAACAAGTTTGACCAAATGTGTATAGTATGTGTGTCTCATTAATATTTATCATGCATCAAAGAATCAAACATTTAATACAGGGTGTTCCAAAAGTCTTGGGCACATTTGAAGTCCTCATATCTTAATTACTATGAATGGTAGTAAGATAAAAGTTGTGCCATTTTAAAGCTAATTACGTTAGTTTTTTTGTAAAGCTGTTGATTTTTTAATTTCTTTTCAGACCCATTAATGGCGTTCACTCAACCAGAAAATGCTGGGACGCATTTGGCAAGAATTTGACTATCGGCTTGATGTGTGTCGTGTGACCAATGGTGCTCACATTGAACATCTTTGAACATTCCATGTAAAAATTGAGATTACAAGCTTTCTGAATGTACCAGATGCGTTTTTATATCCTTAATAGTTTCGGAAATATTCAATGTCAAAATGTGCCCAAGACTTTTGGAACACCCTGTATTAATAACGTAGAAAAAAGTGACATTTTGTGAAAAATTGTCATTTTTTAATTAACATTTGTTTACACTGTGACCTTGACCTTGAAGTGAAGTCATTCATTTCTGATCAATTATGAGGTTTTGTGGCGTGGGTATATACCATCTTACTAAGTTTCGTTGTGATAGCTGAAATAGGTTCTGATAAAGTTTTGCAAAGAAAGACTGCGGATGGCAGAATTTTTTTTAAAAGACTATTTAGGACTCATCTTGCACAGATTTGCAAAAATCTGGAATTTTTTTGGGGGGATGGGGGAAGGGGGAGGGGGAAGGGGTAGATGGGGGAGTGAAGGTGAGTGTGTGGATGAGCACACAGCACACCGACTAAACCAAAGCTTTTAGGTTTTGAGGTTAGTTCAGCCAGGCTAGCTATAAATAGCTTCGCCGATAGCTTCTTTCCTTTCCTTTCACTGGAAGGGAGGGTGTAGGCAAGCTATAAATAGCCCATGGCCTGCAAAATGTGGGGGAACCAAAGAGTGCTGCTCACATAGGCATTGAGCCGGTGTGACAGACTCACATTCAGACCTGCCTACCCCCCAAAATTTTTTTGGTTACAATGAGAGCAAAAAATGAGTACAATCTGAAAAATTTGGTTACAATTACCCTCGCGTCAAAATCCACGCCATTTTCTTCAAATGTACTGCTTTAATGTAGCTTAATAATATACAAAAACACCAAATGTTATTCTTTTTTTATTAATTTTTTTAACCCTCTAACCCCCACAGGAGCCTAAGCCTTATCTGCTTCTATTTCCTAGGTCAAAGCAAGTAACTCCATCAAAATGCTACACCATGCACATACAAAAATTAATTAAAAATGCACCACCCAAAATTATGTTCCACTTATCATTATTAATAAATCAACCACATATTTTTCTTCAAAATGAAATGTTACACATACATTTTTACAATGTGTTGCAACTTGAAAAAAAAATCTGAATCAGTGAATGTCAACATTGCATACTGCACAACATGCAGCAATACGATCACTGACTCAAATAATAAAGCACAGATTTTTCATCGTTTTTGTTAATCAAATCCGACAGAAAAATATCGTCAAAGTGAAAGTCCAAATCACTTTCCTCTTTATCATTAACCTGTACCAAATCAGCCTCCTAAAATCCTTCAAATGGGTCATTTTCTTCATCAGATTCTACAAGAATCTGACGCCATAATTCTCCGCCTCTCAAACATCAAACTTTAAAAATTCACTGTGTGCGTTCTACACACTCTAAAAAATGCCGTGAAAACACCGCCGGAAACAGCAGGAAATCACGATCACGTGTGCGAGAATCTCGCACGTTTGCTATAAATAGATTTCCACATGGCAGCCTCTGATCAGACCACGTCATTACCGGCCGCTGCCGATCGCTCCGCATTCGGCCGCTGCCGATCGCTTCGCGAGTATGCACCTATAAACGAACTGTGATTTTTCGTATAAATGGAAAAAAATATGTACAACCGTACAAAGCTTCAAATTTTCGTAAGATTGTACGAATATTTCGTACAGTAGTCAGGTCTGCACATTGCTATGCAAACGATTCAATAAAAGCAGTATTTAAATAAACGCAGACTTGAGTAGAGCCAACACTGTCACTTTACTTTTTGCCGCCAGCATACATCGTCATTACTTACCAGGGATTCCAGCCATGCCTCTCTTGAAACCCTTCCAACGTCCTACAACAAAAGCCCAGTCTCCAGAGTAGTTCTTGATCACCACAGCTCTCTCACCAGCCATAGGGTTCAGGTACACTGCTTTCTTGGGGTTGTTGACCTGGACACAAACATGCACACTATAATTATCTTGTTTCTTTTCAAGCCAGTCTATCTTAGCTTGCCAAACCCCCAGTGGAGGTGCCAGGGGTTTCTGTATAATAGTATACCTTCTGGAAATTTAGTGCTTTAAATTCCCACTGTCGCTGTCTTTCCCCTTTGTTCTTTCTCATTACTCTGTTTTATTAATCTACTATGCCATCTTCTTCACTAGACCAGACACTTTTTTTTTTCTTGAAAACTCTTCCAAAACTCCTCATTTGTGTGTGAGGTCTGTAGGGTCAGCTTGGGGAATATTGGACGCTTTCTGCCAAATAGTCACTAGGGCTTCCTATGATATTATTATTTAGCAATTTAGGCATTTTATATGTGTGTGTTTTGTTGATATTTTATATAATGTTTATATCCTATTTTGTTTTTGTAAACAGGGGTTCGATAAATTAGGAGTATAGCCTCAGCGTCCCCTGTGTGTGATGCCTTTATTGTAAAGTGACCATTTGGTGTTACTATTAGGGTTGTTTCAGCAGATATTTTACACAGATCAGTAGCGATTCCTCTTTCAACCAAGTTGTGGTCTGGATTTTGTGGTCCTGATTCAGTTTTGGACCCTGTAAGCAATGAATAACAAACTTGCAGACAAACAACAAAGATGTTGTCTCTAAAAGTACACTACCTCACCTACCTTCAGTAAATCTCAATGTGCAAACTGAGATTCCCATAGGCCTAAAATCTAGTTTCTGAATCATTATCTCATTATGACCCTTTATCTAAATGTTTCAGCGGTCAGAGGACAGATAATAAAGCTTGAGAGTTTTGCAAGTTGGAACTTTCAATTTGCCAGAAAACATTAGTCCACTGTAACACTATTGTGAAAAGTGCATCATATTTGATATTTGTATCATCATTTATACAAATGGATTTCATTTGGAGTTTTTATAGAAGTGTGTTACTTTAGAATACATTCAGAACCTCAAGCCATCTTGTCTTACCTGTGTAGGCAGAGGCAAAGTGTCTGAGCCCACCAGGTGAGCTACAGCGGCCATTTTATCATGGTAGAATATGTGGACAACTGACTGCATCTGAGGTAAACTGTGAATGACTCGAACTGTGAACATCACCGACCCTGTGTGGTTGATCAACCTCAAAAACAAAAGACTGCAGATTAATTTACAAAATTATACTATCCTATCCCGTAACTCGAAGGTCGTTGGGGCACCACAGATTATCGTTTAACCAGCGTACTCCATCCTTCTCTGTCTTCAGCAACCCTCATGGCTTCGCTCAGTGTCAAGCAAAATCATAGAAAGATAATAAAGATATTCAAGGGGATTATTCATCACACAGTGTGATTTCAAGCTCATTCAGAAATGCTGAAACCACAAAGTTTCAAATCGCTCATTGGGATAATAATAATAATAATAATAATGGACATTTATATAGCGCTATTACTTGTCCTTTTAGAGACAAGCGCATAGCGCTTTACATGAAAGGAAAGAAACAAACATGAAACAACTTACAATATTGCATTAGAAATTATACAATGAGAAAAAAAAAAAAGAAATAAAATAAAATAAAACCACACACACAAAATCAAACAAAATACATAAAGTTAACTTTCTGCAAACAAGTCATCACAATCACAGCAAATCCACACGCATAGCCAAAAGCAGAACACATATGAGCTGCGGCTAGGGTCTATTCACACTTTTCTGCTATCCTATGCACCAACGGGAATCCCCTCTATGAAAAATACTTCCGTTTTTTTTCTCCGCGTGTTTTAGTGAGTTATTTCCAAATATTCAAGAATAATAACATGTGTCACTGGCCACCTGTATCGTACCCTCACATATTTTTTTTTTTTTTTGCTGCAGTTTATTATCCCTTTCTATCGCCAGTGGCGCGCCTAAACCCTACCAACCTAACATTATTTGTGAATTTTTGAAGAATATTCGGAAAAACATAACGCCCAGATGCTGGCTCGAACCCACACCTGTCAGGCGCCATTGGTTTCTGGCTTGTTAGTCCCGCCTTAGCCCACTTGGCCACAACGCTAGCCTAACATAGTCAGTTACTTCGTGTTTTGTGAAGGTTGCGACGGCGAAGATATGGAAAACTACAAGAGTTTTCAGGTCCTGTTTCACTTTCTGTCGATGATCGACGCACCTCCAAAGTCGCCACAAATACAGGCCTCTACGATTGTTTTTTGCATTCTTTCACTGAGCATGTACTTCCTCCACCGTTTTTATACTTATCCCACTCGTTTTCTGGCTCTAACAATCGTCGTTTTCGGCAATTTGCCATATTTAAAAGTCACGCATCAAGCTTTGATAAAAGCAAAACAAGCCAAACCGGAACTTGGTTTCATATAACCTCGTTTTAATTTATAATGGCGATACCCACGAGTTTTTATGAGAGGTGTCGGAAAGTTGTGAATAGAATGAAGGATTTAATCAGGATAGTAGAGTTTGAAGAGGTGAGATTTTAGAGCTTGCTTGAATGAGGGTGTGGTCTGCTTGTGTCTGATGTTGGCTGGAAGAGTGTTCCATTGTCTGGGTGCACAATAGGTGAATGCCCGTTCCCCGTACATTTTGGTGTTGGTTTTTTGAATGCAGAGTGTGCGAGAGTCAGAAGAAGAGCGAAGAGTGCGAGAAGGGACATAGACAGACAGCAGATCTGACAGATATGAAGGGCAGGTTCCAGAGAAGAAATTGTGGCACAGTACAGACAGTTTGTATTTAATGCGGGCCTCTATGGGTAGCCAATGAAGCTTACGGAGTAGTGGAGTGATGTGATCGCGCTTTTTTGCCCTAAAGACTAGCCCCAGCAGCACAATTCTGGACTTTTTGAAGTTTGTCTATGAGATGACTCGGGCAGGAAGCCAGTAGGGCATTACAATAGTCTAGCCTAGACAAGACTAAAGCACAGACTAAGGTGATGGTTGCTTGAAGGGTTAAGTAGCAGCGAATGGAGCTGATCTGACGCAAGGCAGCATATGCTGATTTACAAACTTGTGCAATATGGAAATCAAGCGTCATGTCACTCGACATAAAAAAGCCTAGATTTCTAGCCGACTGAGAGAAAGAGATTTCATGCTCTCCTACACTTACAGAGGTAGGCAAGGTGCAAGCTAAGGCAGTTCTGGTCTTTTTGAACAGGAGAACCTCTGTTTTATCATCATTGAGCTTTAACTTGTTTTGTTTCATCCAGGATCGGACATCAGAAATGCAATTCTGTACAGTCTGGACATTGGTATCGATTTGTACCGGAAGACTTGATTTTAAAAGCTGAGTATTGTCAGCAAAAGCTTCAACAGTTACATCGTGTTTTTGAATCAGTTCGAGCAAAGGCTTTGTGTACAACACGAAGAGAATTGGTCCAAGAACTGACCCCTGCGGCACACCATAAGTCAAATTTTCCTTCTTTGAGAGCACCTCAGCAATGCTGACAGTTTGCGTACGACCTTGGAGGTATGACTTGAACCAGGCCAAGGCATTCCCTGAAACTCCAAACTGCGACTCGAGAGTTTCGAACAGAATATTGTGGTCTACAGTGTCGAAGGCAGCCGATAGATCAAGAAGTGTTAAAAGAGATAAGTTGCCTTTGTCCAGAGCAAGCAGAATGTCACCTGTGATTTTGAGTAATGCTGTCTCGGTGCTATGAGAGGTGCGATAGGCTGACTGATGGGGACTGAGAAGAGAGTTGCTTTGCAAGTATGAGAGTAACTGCTTCAGTACCAACTTTTCTGTAACCTTGGACAAAAATGATAGATTAGATACTGGTCTGTAGTTTTTTAGTTCATTCTGATTTAGGCTGGGCTTTTTGAGCAGTGGCTTGACAACTGCCGTCTTGAAAGGTGCAGGAACAGTAGCGGTGGACAGAGACTCATTGACAATGTGTGTTATTGTTGGGAGAAGAGGGTCAAGGCAGTCAAGGAGGAGAGAAGTGGGAATGGGATCAAGAGAACAAGTGGTTGGTTTAGATTTTTTTATGGCCTCCCTGACTTCATTAACAGAAACTGGTTCAAAATGGTCAAACCGTATATAATTTAATACAGTTGGCAATGCATTACATTTGTCTGCACACCAGCATCGTGATCAAGTTCATAGCGTATATCAGCGACTTTCTTGGTGAAAAAGTGACAAAAAACATCTGGTAAGTCACAAGGTGGGTGAGTGGTAGGTAGAGCGCTACTTTTTTCCTTGCCTCTGAGGCGGTCACAGACCGAGAAGAGTTGCTTGCTAGTCTCACTGTTGGCCACTCGACCACTAAAGAAAGCAGACTTGGCCCTATGGACAATTTGCATTACTCATCGCTTGGCAGCAGTGTAAATTTGTTTGCCCACTGTGAGACCACTCTTCAACCATCTCCTCTCAGCTTGACGACGCTGCCTCTTGGCTTCACTGAGCTCATCTTCGACAGCACTGTACCATGGTTCTGACTTACCTACCCTAACCTTACGCCTGTAGATAGGGGCATGCCTATCTAGTGCGTCCCTCAGTGTGGCCTCCAGCTGTTCCACAGAGGAACACAAAGCCGGACTCACTACCTCACCGAGGTCGCGCTTCAAGGCTTCGCGATCTACAGCTCGCAACTTGCGAACATCTCTGTAATGGGGAGAGGGCAAGGGGATAGCAACATTGAGGTCACTAACCACAGTATAGTGATCTGACGACAGTTCCTGTGTCACAAAAGTGTTTTGGACAATATTGTCATCAGGACGGTGAATTAACCAATCAATGAGATGGCCGCGCTTGTGGGTTAATTCAGAAACTGACTGTGCCAAAGAAAACATGTTAAGGTATTCAATCATCTGAGCCACACTTGATAAGTGAGGCTGATCATAATGAAAGTTAAAATCCCCAATAATAACATACGTGCCAGACAGATTGTTACAATAGTTCAGCACATCATGAAAATCCTGCAGAAACATCGCATCTTTTAGTTTGTTTTTCTTGCTAGGATAAGTTCTGTATACCCCTAAAACATGAACGTGTTTGGCAATAGATAACGTTATTTGCACTGGATAGTACTTCAGGCAAAGTTACTCACTTGCAGAATTTCTAACTCATCTGCAAACAACTTTCACAAAAAAGTAACAGAACATGGTTTTGCAATTTGGGGAAACTTGAAAGAATCATCAAAACGAGTGTAGGGACCGAACAGCAGCATAAAATGTTGTTGAGCAAGGTCAGTCAACTACACGGTTTAGAGGATTTTTTAAAATCATATCTGCCTCCCAGCACTTAAATCAAAGAAAAGTATTATATGCAAGATGAACAAGCAAGGCATACAGAGAGAGAAAGAGACAGAGAGAGAGAGAGACAGACTGTGACAGCCAGAGAAAAAAGAGACACAAGAGACCAAAAAAATAAAAGTAGAGCACTAACTGGTGTGAGGCGACATCACATTTGTTCTCCACACCAGCAGGCAGTGGCCTCATAGGCACAGGACCCCACATGGATTCTACATTTTCTGGCATGATTGCCTGTGTGAAGCTCGATGCTTGCAGAACCAAAAGGATTGGGCCACACTTGGGTTGGCCAAGGTGAGCCTTGAAGATCACTTCTGGCTGGCCATTCTGTAAAAAGAAGTTGTCATATAAGTAAAAGTAATAGCACAAACAAATTCATGAACTTTAAATAAAATAATTGTCTTCTTGCAGAGCAAAACCAAACAGTTCGAGCCTGTTTGATAAGTGGACAGTAGTAAATAACAGAACAAAGAAGTTCACGATTTTAAAAAAGATAATGTCCTGCTGGATGTGTAACAATGAGCCATGAAGCTCACTTGCAATTGGTTGCTCTGTAAAATCATAAGCAGAAACTTGAGAAAGTAACACCACAATCTGATTGGTTTTAAGCTTGCTCAATTTTAATAATTAATCAACAGCTAAGTAAATTAAGCACAGAATATAGATCGTTGAAAATTTTCCATAATTTTTAAACTAATCAGAATACTAATCAAAGAAATAATAATTCACTGTACATCGCCAAGCAGCATGGACCTTTCCAATGTGGTAGCCTGAGTGCTGGCATTGATGATGGGCAGGAGGTTGAACTCATTGGCTGCTAACATAGTCTTGGTCCCAAAGCAGGCAAAACCTGTGTGCTCCAGAACACAGAACTTGATGCAGTTTACTTCCTTGGTGTCAAACGTCACTTCTGCCACACTCTTCTGCTGCCAGATGCCGTCCCCCTGCAAGGTGGCAAAGGCTGACTTCACCTTGCTGTTGGCTGAGGTGTACAGCTTCAGCTTTAGCTTGCCATTCAGTCGGGGCATGTTCTTCAGTTCGATGCGCTCAAAGCGAATGACGCAAGATTTGGTGGCCATGTCGTAGTAATGCTGGGCAGTCATGGGGAAAAGCTTCCCTGTTGGTGTTTCACCGCGGTACATGGCTCCAAACAGCATGCAATTCTCCCCAAAAGTCGCCAGCCATTTTTCCTGTGTTGCTCGCGTCGACAGCTGCAGACGTGAATTCTCACTGCGGTCGTTGACTGAGTCATCATGGCTGAGTGTTTTGCCCAGAAGGGCCTCTGTGTCTGCCTTGTAAGCCAGCGGGAACAGCATATGGGTGTGCCATAGCAGATCTGTATCATAGCACGGCACAATAAACAATGTTGGGTTCTTCTGCTTCAGGTACAGAAACTTCCGGTAGCGCCCCATGGCAAAATTCAGGAAGCGCATATCACGATAATGAGGCAGGCTGACTTGGTAAAAAAACTCTTTTTGTCGCAAAGCTGAAGCAATGATGTTGTACGATATACGCGAATTGCTTGAACCTGGGGCGATTCCCACACTTCTCTTGAAATCAATTTCAAACGGTTCTTTTGGGTAGGCTTCTTGCCATAGCTGGCGTGACTTCTGGAGCTTCTTAGTGCGATCCTTGTCGCTGAACAACTGGTGGTCAATGATTTTCCCACACAGCGTCATGCAATCATATTGATAAACCACTGGAGCTAAGATATGACAGTGCCACACCCATTCTACATCCAGTGGTGCAGGTAGTGGATAATCCTGGCTGTGTGTGGCCAGCAGCGGCAGCCAGAACTTCTCATAACGCTGGATGGCTTGCTGCAGGATGGCAGGGTTGAGAAGGCTAGGTTCTTCAGACACACGTTTCAGGAAGGACAGATGACTGATAGCATAATGCACCACGTCCACACTCACACTGACATAGATTCCTGTTGCTGCTTTGGCTGCCATGGCTGAAAAAGAGAAAGAGAAAATTGCTATTATCTTGCTCAAGAAAGAGTTTCTTGGGGAAACAAAAGTTAACACTTATTGCAAAATTTTGCATAAATAACCATGGATGCACAATATCAATATCATGGCAGTCAATACAATTTTCCAGCATGTTTGCTTTAGAGGTTTGAAAACTGAAGTGTGAGCATGACCTCTTGGTGAAAAAATAAACAATTAAGTCACTTAAAAGAACAAGTCAAATGGACTTGTAAAACAGACATATATTTTAATGCCATGGCATTAACTTTTAGTGACTTGCATCAATTCTTTCACCACTGATGCTGCATCATAAAGCAGGTTTCAATACAGTTCAATCAAATGCATTACTCATACTGACAATTTCCAACAAGCCCCCAAAATGCCTTCCCTACAACACACTGCCGTAATGTAATACTGTTGTGCCGTTGTGTAATGTAAACTCAATCTCATACTTCTACATAGATGTGGCAACACTGACCTTGACATTTGATTATGGGTGGAATAGCGCTGTACTGAAATCACAACATGCAGAAAGAAACAAAATCTTACCGCAGATTTAAATGACAAACACTGCATGCCAATTCTAGACAAACCCTTCACTTGATGCTAGACTTCTAGCAAAAAGACCGACAGCCGTACTGACGGTACTCGTGAATGAAAATCACAGACTGAAATCCTGGTACTAAAAATTAAATTTTGTTTACTTTCATATCCGGGTTAGAAGGGAAAAATCGCGATTTTTTTTGGTCGGAGTCTTGCGCTTCAAAATTACGTCAGATACAAGTTTGGAGAAAACGAATAGTGAATAAAGTTGTTCTTACCTGCTGGCTAAATGTCGCTAACCTACGCAAGCGTGTTTTAAATATATATCTTTCCAGAGCCACACTATCGTCCAGTAATACAACACATTATTTTTCGTTCACTACTGGTCACGTGATTCCTAACGTCACGATAGGGGCCCAACCCCCCCCCCCTTCCCCCCATTTTTATCCGCTTTTTTTTTTTCTTGCAGTATTTTATTTAATCCTGTGAATTCGAAATTATTTTAGTTTTATTTGTACAGTTTGTTGTATTTTAGGTGTATATCTGTTTGGCGGGTGTTAATTTGTAAACAATTATAAGTGTAATTATAGGCCTAGGTTAAAATTATGGGGAAAATGTTTTATTTATTTAACTTTATATAGATTAATAATAATAATAATAATAATAATAATAATAATAATAATAATAATAATAATAATAATAATAATAATAGCACTCTAAAACGACAAAATGATATATCCACTCAATGTGTTTATTTTTATTTTACAAAATGTTCGGTTTTTAACACTGCCATTTAAATGCATTTGAATGGGGTGTCGGATAGCGCAGTGGTTGGAGCACTCGCTACTGTGTGGCAAGTTAAGCACCGTCCAGTGCGGGTTAGCACTTGGATGGGTGACCGCAAAACGTGAAGCGACAAATAACAACGCCCCCAGTTGACTCAACTGTGATTAAGTACCTACTCTCTTAAGGGTGGGGAAGGTAAAGCAGCGAGGGAGAGAGATGGGCATCACCCTCATTACGCTGGCCGGAACCCAGGTAACCCCCCCCCTCCCCCCCCCCTGAGTCCGGCCCTGCATGTTCTGTGTAATTCACATATGACGACCTATACTAGCGCCAAAACCTGATAATTCCAAATATAAGGTATAATTACAAGTATCGACGACATATTTACAATTAACACGTAAAAATTGTATTTATAAAGTCAAAATTATAATTTTTGGTTTTGGCGCATATCCAGACGGATTGCTTGAGCCAAAACTAAAAATTAAACATTGTCACGTGGTGATATTTGTAATTTTTCAATGATAATTGTAATTATCCCTTGATAATTGTAATTGTCCAATTATATTTGTAATTGTCTCATGATATTTGTCATTTTCAGGTTTTGGCACTAGGCAGTCATGGCAAATACTGATAATTATTAATTAACACTGTGGAATACCGGTAGATGTTTTCGTACTTTTGATTTTGTTACATATGTTTAAATTTGGTGTCTGGGATAAGAAACTACATTCGGTGTAAACGAAGCTACATTGTAACTGTGTTCATAATATCCAGAAATTTCTAAGTAATAATTAAGAACAACTCTGGCAGGGAATTTTGTTTTCATTCGCTAAAAGTGTTGTTCGCTGAAAGCGTGTTCGTTGTATGCGTGTTTGGCTGTATTAGAAGATGGAAAGGAAATCAAACTTAATTTTGAAGTTGTATTGATTAATGAGTCAGGTGTGTGTGTATGTGTGTGAGTGTGTGTGCGTGCGTGCGTACTTGCGTGCGCGCGTGTGTGTGTATGTATGTATGTGTGTGTGTGTGTGTGTGTGTGTGTGTGTGTGTGTGTGTGTGTGTGTGTGTGCTGTGAAAATGTGAAACCTTCAATCCGAGTTTATTCCTGTACTGTTCATGACCATTATAGAGTTAAATTTGAAATGTGAGCCGTCCTCCCAGGCCCTTCACCCCCATCCCCTCACCTTACATCCTCTCGGTAAGGCTCTATCCCCCGTCCCGCCTCACACATACCTGTCCCCTCACTCTCAGTTCTCTCTCTCTTCCCCCCTCCTCTCTCTCTCTCTCTCTCTCTCTCTCTCTCTCTCTCTCTCAATGAAATGAGAGCGAACGTTTTCAAATGTATAACATGTTTTGTAATTCTAAACACAACAGTACATCTGCCTAAACATTTGCAATTAAATATTGATAAGCATTTAAAGTTTGTGATGATAAAAAAAAGATTTGGTGCTTCAGAATTATGTTTTCACTTTTATAGATACAGAGATGCATCCTGTTAATAATACTATTTGTACTTCGTGTAAATCAGCAGGAGAAAACTAATTACATTTTGTACTGTGTTGTCCATTCCAGTCCATTGGACAACACGATGACCTGCTCACAGTGGTGAAGAAACGGAAACTCCGATGGTATGGCCACGTCACCAGATCATCAGGCCTTGCAAAGACCATTCTGCAAGGCACAGTGCAAGGAGGTAGAAGAAGTGGGAGACCGAAAAAGAGGTGGGAGGACAACATTCGAGAATGGACTGGTTTGACACTGAGCGAAGCCATGAGGGCTGCTGAGGACAGAGAAAGATGGAGTATGCTGGTTAAGCGATCATCTGTGGTGCCCCTACGACCTTCGGGTTATGGGACAGGATAGGATAGGATAGGATAGGTTGTCCATTCCTTATAGTAACAGTTTATAGCCCCAAAATATTACAGAATGCCTTGTAGGCCTACATCGCGTCTCATTCCACTGTTAGCCTCTGACAATGAAGAAACCGTTATAAAACTAAGCTTATGTATTTATTTATATAAAGCCATGAAACTATAATAATACAGGATGCTATGTGCGAGCCTTTCCCCAAGGCTCAAAGCGCGGCGATCTATACCAACATGCACGCTCACCTGTCTCATTTACCCTCACACACACCAAATACAGATACATCACTCAAACAGGTGGTGTAAAGGCAGGGAGATCGCTATTAGAAGACGGAAGAAAATCGAATTTTTATTTTTGAAATTTTTATATTGACTGCATCCTGTACCATTATTGAAAACTTCGGGACCTATAGTAGTATCATAATCTGTTTTATATTTAAATGTATTTT
The DNA here is from genome assembly GCA_036898135.1 of Oncomelania hupensis. Classification (NCBI taxonomy): domain Eukaryota; kingdom Metazoa; phylum Mollusca; class Gastropoda; order Littorinimorpha; family Pomatiopsidae; genus Oncomelania; species Oncomelania hupensis. The sequence continues at coordinate 41,109,157 of CM072514.1, read as the reverse complement.
ATGATATTTTCAATGATTATTGTGTTATTATTTCTTGTATACACCCCTTCCTAAAGGGCGATGTAATTGAATAAAAGATTCGTACTCTCTCTCTCTCTCTCTCTCTCTCTCTCTCTCTCTCTCTCTCTCTCTCTCTCTCTCTCTCTCTCTCTCTCTCTCTCTCTCTCTCTCTTTCACCATTTCCCCATTTCCAGACTTCTCTGTCCCCCTCGCTCCCCTCCCCATCTCTCATTTTCTTTCACTCTCCTTAGCTCTCAAACACACACACATGCGCGCGCGCACACACACGCATGCACACACAACACAACACACACAGACACACACAGACAAATACACACACACACACACACACACACACACACAACCAAAAACAGCACCATTGTTATTATTCTGATTGCAATTAACTCATCTGACTGATGTTGTTAGGACAAGGTAGGCCTATATGTCAGACAACAAAACAGCACCACCATAACACAACAACAAAAACAGCACCACCATAACACAACAACAAAAGAAACGAGATGGTAAGCCATTCAAATGTATTTGCAGACAGTCAATGGCGAAAAATTGACATTTTCAAAAATATTAATTTTCCTTTACTATGTTATCACTGGGATTAATTCCTAGAGAAGCAAAATTAAAGGGGGAATGATGGGCCACTATCTGAACTATCTGCAAGTAAAACAATTATCAAAATCAGTACAGCCAGTTTTGAGACGCAGCGCAAAACGTTTTACAATATAATTAGTCGCCGCAGTCTTAACCTTTAAACATTCGATTGCCGTTTGAAAAGAGCATGGTGCCAGATAATGTTTTTGCAGTTCATGTTGGTATCTTTAAAAATTAAGATAGAAAAGTTTGAGTGAAAATAACATTTCCCGAACGTTATTTATTTTCTGTAATTATGTATTTTATTTTTATGTGGACATCAAAATGTGATAGTGTAAGGGAAATAACCCATCCACTTTAAAATCAGGCATATATATGGCGAGTTGCATACCTTTAGTACGTACATGCAATTATTATTTTATTTATTAATTATTTTTAATTTTAATTGATGGGTGATCATGATGATGATGATGATGAATGCCAATGCCTCAGCAACTCCAGATACTCTGTAGCTCATTGTGGTAGGCCTATACGATCATGCCCCAAAATGTATTGCTAGCGGCCTGTGATACTCACTGCACATTGACGTTGAGACGATTATTCAACAGCATTACCATTGATTCATTCATATCATTGATTAATTCATTTATTCGTTCATTCGTTCAATCATTCAGTCACGTCCATGGTTTTACTTGGACAAAATTTGGATAAATCGAAAATTCCAAGCTCTTGGCGCAGGAGTTTTTATTTCTTCATATTCATTCATTCATAGATGATGACGGATGGAAATCGAGGAGCCGCTCAGAAATAACTATAATAACTAACAACTATAGTAATATTATACAGGATAAAGTCCGTACGCACTCTCCTAATTAAGTCTGCACACCCGGTGTACTTTTAAAATTCTGCATAAGCCTATAAGAAGGACTGTCGTTACCCATCTATATTAAAACGAGAGCTGAAACGAAAAGCATGTCAATGTAGAGGTGCAAGCGGGCCACACCTGGGTTTAATAATAATAATAATACAGGATGCTATACGCGCCTTACCCCAAATCATTCAGGCTCAAAGCGCGGCGACCTATACCAACATACACGCTCACCTGTCTCATACCAAACACACATCCATCACTCAAACAAGTGGTGTAAAGGCAGGGAGATCGCTATTAGAAGACGGAAAGAAAATCGAATTTTTTATTTTTGAAATTTTTATATTGACTGCGTCCTGTACCATTATTGAAGGGAGGGAGGAAACCGGAGTGCCCGGAGAAAACCCTCGGTGACCTCAATAGTCTCGTACCTAAGTCACATACGTTCGCCCCTTGCGGGAATCGAACCCGCGACCTTCGGCATAGGAAACCGGCGACTTATCCACTGCGCCACGAGGCCACCCCCATTTCCATTACAAAATGCGTCAATGATAACCCCGCCATATTATTATATTTAAGTGTTGTTGTTGTTGTTGTTGTTGTTGTTGTTGTTGTTGTTATTGTAAATTGCCAATTCATTCTCTATAAAAAGAATTAATGAAAAAAAAAAGAAGTTAGAATCGGATTTGCAACGGTGACTAACAATTGAATTACAGGATCTTAAGCCACCAAAAACTCCTATTACATATAGCAAGTCTACTAGCTCATTGTTCTAACAGCCGGACATCGACTTTTTGACTTAAATAAAAATAATTCAAAGGGCAAGGCAAGGCAAGGCAAGGCAAGATTTATTCCAATAAAACTTCTCAAGGCACATGGAAACATTAAAAAAAAATCAAAGTAAAGCAGAGGACATTTTTAATTCACACGTACGTACACTCACACTTAACCCATATGCGTGCGCGAACACACACACACACACACACACATCTTCACATACGCAACATCGCCACACTCACACACATAAACACACACCCAGAAAGAGAACCTACAAGCTATATGTACAGAGATTTACAAACAAAACATAGTCAAACTGTTTTTTTAACATCAGTCTACATTTGCAGCTTTACAGAAGAAGAAAAAAGTAAGAGTATGGGGTCATAAAGTTCACAATTAATTATGTGTCCATTCAAATGCATGCCAAAAAAAAAAAAAGTTTACCTAGAATATATTACTGTTTTTAAATATCTTGATAATTTTAGCAAAACAGATTTCTTATGGGAGGATAACAATAATTGAAATCTGGGTGCAATGGGATGCCTCCAATATAAGGTTTAATTAATTCTTTACGGTAATCATGAAAGAAAGGACAAACAAATAATGAAATTGGTCTCCTAATTCGTTTATATCACATTTACAACAAATCCATTGTCTTCTAGCAATACCAAAATATCATCATCTCTATTGCTAATCTGTGGTTAAGAATTCCAAATTCAGCTATAAAGTATGCAAGGTTCGAAGGCAAAATAGTTAAATATTTTTCTAAACAAAATTCATCTGTAATCATACGATAATTATAATACAGTTCGTTGCTATTTTGTTGGGCAAGCCACTCCTGCATGAACTGGTCACTCGACCTCTATTTAATCACAGACTTGAAGACGGAATCAGAACATATTAGGAATACATGGATTGTGCGATATGCGATTAACAATGGCATTTGGCTTATTAGGACCGGTCAGACAGCGGAATGACGAATGAACTTTCAACTCATATAAACAACTAAACAAGGCCTCGTTCTGTCACCATACCCTCTGACACTGAAACGGTCACCTCAGTCCGCAGCGCCACCATAATTATACATGTCTCAGACTGCCGAAGCATAGCCTACCTCCTATTTCGTCCATGCACTATGGTGTATGCCTTCAGAAGGCTCAAATACTCTGCAATCCGTGCATTCTGAAAAGTCGGATACCGCTGAGGAATACGCTCTAAAATGCACATAGCTGAGAGACTCGCCGAGTGGGGCCGGGTAGCTCAGTTTTTACCTGAATTTACCTGAATTTACCTGAGTGGCCACTGAGCGCGGCCGACGGGGTAGGAAGTTTGAGAACTTATTTTAACCCCCTTAACTGTCTCTTTATCATGGCGGTTTTTGAACTGGTTGACGGTTTCAGCTTCAACAATTGATTGTTTCAGTGCATTCCATGGGTTCACAACTCTTTGTGAAAAAAAGTTTTTTCTGAGATTCAGTCTAGACCTGTCTTTGAACAGTTTGTTGCTGTGACCTCTATGGTAGAATGATGACTGGCATGAAGTAAAAAATTTGTCAGCAGAAACTTTTTCAAGCCCCTTTATGATCTTGAATGTCTCGATGAGATCTCCCCTGTCTCTCCTTTCAGTTGGTAAGAGCGTCTTGCTAAGTAACCGAAAGGTCGCTGGTTCGAATCCCGGATTGGTCAACGTGTGATCATATTATTTTCCCCATTACCAACAACTGGCCCGCTGGTGTCAGTATAAATCGGTCCAGTAGTCACCTATATGCGAAAGTGTCGTGTGACTATAATCTACAAACAAACAAAAGACTCGCCGAGACTTACCTTTAGCAAAGACTATAAATACAAGCTCTTTGCCTTTAGTGAGAGGTAAGCGTAAGCCTCGGCGGGTCTCAGCTACGCTGTATGAGTCCGATGAGGAGTGTGGCTCCGCACTCGCTGACATTCAGTATGCAGTCAGTGTAAATACGTCACACCTTCCGTACGTGTCCCCTTTTCCTATTTCCAAGGAAAGGCTTGGCTTTTCCAAGAAATGACCTTGTGCAGTGGTGATAGCGAACAAGTAAGTTCCGGAGTGGATGACTAGAGATCTGTTTTATGAGTAGAACTAGAACTAGGATACGTCGCGCCGAGGAGCGATGCATGTAGCGACCACGAGGACGGTGGAGAGCGACGGGGAAGGAGGTGGCATCGATCCACAGGAGCTGAGCACACCAAAGAGTTTAGTATAATAAACTCTTTGAGCATACCGACGCAGTAAACTTTCAGATTGAAAATGCAGTGTCATCAAACCGCCCTAAGCGCACAGTTGCAACCGTCTGACGCCCAAACAACTTTTAATTAATATGAAATAATTGGTGTGTTTTTAAAATGCTTAAAAGTCCCAAATAATTATTAAGTAAGCTGTAGGCTATGGAAATAAAGTGACATCAAGATCGAGGAATTAACCGCCTTATTAAGGTTAAGACCGTTATATATTCTAGACCTAGGTATATATATATCGGCTACTTCAAATCAGCTGTAGTACTACTATTTATTTTATATTGCGCTTTACCAGCTCAAGAGCCGCTCAAGGCGCTGGCCAGTACAGGATCTAACTCAAGGCGCCCTCTTGCAGCCTTTGGGCGCATAGTCTGACGCCCAGATGACTGAGCATATTCCTGGGCGACCGGGGATATGGAGAAGGACTTGGTGCGTTCTGGGTGTATTTGTGTAGCCGTCTAGGACATGAACGTCAGGATCTTTAAAGTCCATGCGATGGAATGCGTGCGTGCATAGACTAGACCTCGGCTTATACTCTCAACTAAAGGAGTAACTATATAATAGTCAAGTCATACTAACTTTCTTTCAACAAATCTTTATTATCCTTACAAGGAATTATGAGGCACACACGTACGTTTTAATTATTTTTAGTTGTTATAGTCGGCATATAATTTTACTATTACTGGTGAGTGAAGATATCATTAATTACTGATAAACTGACCATGCAAGTACCGCTCTCAAAATCATATGGGCTGGAAACTTAATTAATTGCCTATATTAAAGACTTGACAGACTTAATATCCAACAGTTATAATTAGATTTTTTTTAATCATTAAAATTTGAAGGATCATAACGATCGAAGCACATTATTATATCAACTCAACACATGATAATAATTACAGATATCCTGACCTGTCTGATGCATGCCTGGGCACGAATGCCATTTAGGCTACAATTGCATGTTATCTATAACACGTAAGTAGGCTATACCCGATCTGATTCAGTAGAGAAGCATTTCAAATGATAGCAGGCTGAATTTGTCCTTGAGAAAGAGTTTATTTGCTTTTTTAAACTTGAAAGCTTGCATGGGTTGTATTTCAAGACACAAATGGATTTTTTTTTTGGTTGGGTAAAAAAAAAATTCTCAGTGTTTTTGTCTGTTTTTGTATACGCTGCATATTTCTTGTTTGTGTGTCTTATATTTTGTATTGTGTTAATCTTCAAAGTCGCTCTTTAATTCTCTGTTCAGGTGATGCTGATCGATCGATGAGCAATAAATACAGAAAAAAACATTATTGAAAAAATGACGACGACGACGTCGATGTTGATGATGATGATGATGATGCAATGGTATCTGTGCACAAAGAAAATCGAAGTCTGACCTAACCAGAGCAAGAATGACAAAAATGTACAAAAACAAACATATGTGATGATTCTTCTGAACAACCCCGTGGATAGGCCTACGCCCTTAAACTTCTATAATGCTGTTGGGGAATGACTTTCAGTTTCCAAAGTCTAGAACATTTGTGGTTTATATAAACATTAATTAATAAGGAGTACGCTCTAGGAACCTAGGGGCTTGTAAACACCTTTTCATTATTAAGGACTCGAGCGGGTCGTTGTTTCCAAAAATGAGAAAACGCTGCGTCACACTGCACCGAAAGCCGAAGTTCCGGGATGGCTGGGATATAAAGGCCGGAGCTCTGAGCAGCCAATCATAACTTGTCTTGCAGACGTACAGCCAGCAGACGACTACAACCGGCTTGAAACGCCTAGTGTTGTGTTTTGTTGAAGTTCTTATTAGTTCATAATCAACATGCCTACTTTGGGATACTGGAAGATTAGAGGGGTAAGTAGTTTTAAAGTTGTAATAGCATAATAAAAAAATGCATGCAAGGACAACTTGCATTGTGAATTTTTTGGTATGTAGACTTATCTGTGTAGTACAATCATAATTCATACGCATGTGTACCCACAGGTTGTGAAGTCCGTAGGCCTCGCCTCAATTACATACTATACATAGTATGTAATTGAGGCGAGGCCTACGGACTTCACCGTACCCACAGGCTCTGAAGTCTTTTCTTTCGTCTTCGTAAACTCGTGGGCCTCCTACATACGTATGTATAGTATGTAATTGAGGCCTACGAAAGACGAGATTTCCCAGCCTGTGGTGTACCTGCTGATGAAAATGTGGCCTTAAAACCAGAATAAAAAGACCATAGCTCTTCCGGTAAACAGAAACTTAATATATCTAATATTGAGCAACATTCTTATTATAACGATTTCTATTTGTGTGTTCTGATAGCATGATCGTTGCTTCTGCCTATCGAGTTTCTTAAAATTAAATAATTATCTTTTCAAGAGATGTTGCGGCTGCTATGAATGTCTAGACTCCGATTGGTGATGTCATCATTGCATTCCTAAACCAGGTAAGGCCAAACAGCCTACCTGTTACCTGAACTTGGCATTACTTGTTAAACATGTGCATGAAATGTAGGCAAACGGTTTGCCTGCTCAGCATGCGATAAAAGGGCATGCTTCCAACCTTGTCGCAGGCCTTGTTTACACATAAATGATAAAAGAAAGCCTCATGGGGAGTCATGCCAAGTAGCCTATCCAGAGTTCAGCTGTCTGGATTCTCTGCATTATTAATCTATCCTGCCCCTCCAGCGACCTTCAAAGCAAATCTCCAGCTCCACTCCTCCCTCGCCTACCCTGCCACTTCCTAGATACTGAGATAATAATTATTATTATAATTATTGTCTTAACTTTTTTTTAAAACACTGATAGTTTACACATTAAATTATTTTAAGATTTATAGGGATTTTTAGTATATTTTGGAACCTGTTTTTGCTCCTTGCTTTGAAAACACCATTGTTTTTATCACCTTAATTCTTAAGAACAATGTAAGAATAATATATATATATATATATATATATATATATATATATATATATATATATATATATATATATATATATATATATAGTAGTCCTTGATATATATATATATATAGAGAGAGAGAGAGAGAGAGAGAGAGAGAGAGAGAGAGAGAGAGGGAGAGAGAGAGAGAGTATTCAGCACTAAAAAATGTCAATAAATAGTATAAAATATCATTTAACATATAAAACCAATAAAAGATATTGTAAATTTACATTTTATGAACAAACCTAACTTGAAATATATTGTATTTAATGTAATATATATATATAGTCTCATATTTACCGGAATGTGTCAACCTGCACAACCGTTAGTACAACGGCAGTTGTGATACGGCCTCCCGGAAAGTGTCAACATCGCAAGTTTCCACATACCGGGAGGCCCCGAAGTCCTTAAGTAGGTCACGCTTAGTTGTATCTAGGTCAGGGGACTTTTACCAACCGTTTGGGAATATTTTCGAACCGTTTATTGACGCCGGATAGCGTCCTCACTTGGTTTCATACAATTTAAGAATCCAAGAAGGCAGATGGGTTTTTGGGACGGAAAGAGCGGAAAGAGTTAGGGCAAGGGCTAGTGATAGAACTGCAACTAACCCTTACCCGAACCCTTCCCCTTAAATAGCGCTCTTTCCGTCACAAAGTAAAATGTTGACACATTCCGGTGCGTATAAGAGTATATATATATATATATATATATATATATATATATATATATATATATATATATATAATATACATAATTTATTTATTTTATATATCGATTTTGAATGTTTCATTTTAGCTTGCCCAGCCAGCACGTTTGATGCTGCACTATGCTGGAGAAGAGTTTGAGGATGTCATGTATGAGCAGGGTGATGGTAAGTGTTCTAACTCTTCATAGATACCTGGAGTTCATTGGACAGTGTGTGATGGGAAGGGCGGAGATAGGATTATAATGAGCAATGTGGATGGGTTGAAGTACAGGTATATAGAAGGTGATGGGGTGGAAAGGCTGGAGGTAGGGGAGGCAGAAGTGAAGAGGGAAGGGCGAAGAAGAATATGAAGTTGCATTTATTTGTTTCAAGTTCTTAAAGAATGTTAAGGTGTTGCTTTACTATACAGCTTAAAATACAATCTTGATGATGACTTTTGACTCTGACTTTTGACAATTTATTGTCCCTTGTTATCAGGAAATCCAGTGCCGCCTCCCTTGGGGAAAGCGTAGTCGTAGCTTGTGGTGCACCAAAACCCAAACTACCCAATATGATGATGAACCTTTTTTGTAATTTTTTATAATCTTGAACCAGATTTGTCTGGCAAATAGTTGTAACTCAGTGCAATTCTCCCTTGGCAGTGAATGGGCTAAAAGATGATTTAATGGGTAATCATTCCTCAAACCGATTGCTGAGGAGATTGCATATTAGGCCTCTTTTCTTCAAGCTTAATTAAATGATTAACTGTTTTTACTATATACACTTCTACAACGATGAGATGCAGTTTTTAGAATCAATGTTGATGCTATTAATACGCACATAAACAAACTTATTTTGCTAATCTATATAAAAACTGTACTTAACAAAAAGGTTATTTTCGGGTCTTATCTTATTTTTTCCTGTGAGGTAACGCTGTGAATTTTTAAAAGGATCTGTGATCTTGGAGCACTTTAAAGTATTCCTAATAATTTATATTATTTATATATTTTGTATTATTACTATGGCATGCCCCACTGGCTCAATGCAAACATCCAGAGATTGCAAACGTCCATGTTAAGCAAAACATCAAGCTTGGTTATTAGTTGGATGGCTGACCGCTGGGACATCAGCCCAGACATCAGATCAAGCATATATTATATAGCTTATGTCTCCCCCAAAACCTTGAGTGCCACTCTGGTTCAGACCCAAAACCCTAGTATTATTATTAATCTGGACTTTGTATTTATTCTGTCTTAAGGTCCAGAATTTAGCAGAGATGCGTGGCTCAAGGTCAAGCCCTCAATTGGTCTTGACTTTCCAAATGTAAGTTGTTTTGGGTGAGCAATGTAATATCTAGCTAAACTGTGCTCTGGTTTAAGATATTTTTCAGCACATGACTTCTTTTGAAAGCCAAGATTAATAATAATATATATTTTTAATATTTAACCCGTTTACTGCTATAGCAGGCGGCCTTTTGAATGCTCTCACAAGATTAGGTTCAAATTTAGCAAACATTAAATATAACAATTGTATGAATATTATAAGCTAACAGTCGTCGCTTAGCAACAACTAAACTTTTTTCTCTCCATTTTCATTTAGACCTCCTACTCGTCTTTAGACACAGCCTTAATATCTTGCATGAAAATGCTAACCTTGTGTTTTCAGCTGCCATACTACATTGATGGAGACATCAAGATTACACAGAGCAATGCTATTCTCAGGTACATTGCCAGGAAGCATGGCCTCTGTAAGTATAACCATTTGAGACTGACGCTATTTGTAATTATTTGAGATAGACTCACTTGGTAATTTCTATAATTATACTTCGGGAGAATGATGAAGGCCATCTGCACAGCACTGATGGTATATTCAATGCTGTCTTAAGGTGCGGTCTGACGTGAAGTGAAACAGACGCAAAGCGGTAAACAAAGCAAAGCAAAAGCAAGTGCGTTTATAATGCTTTGCTTTGTGAAGCGGTCACACGATAAGAAGTTTTGCATACAGTCTGCGTGGAAGCAATGCGCAATAAGTTGTAAATCAGTTACCTCCCTTTCCACCAGATTGACCCTCACAGAAGTCCATGAGGCCTTTTTCGGGGTTTGGTTTCTGTAATTTTGACTTCTAACATTCCATAATGCCTCGTGGCTTTGAATTAGATCGAGGAGAATAAACGTATCGTCTTGTTTCAGATTTGCTAATGGCCCAGTATCTGTTGATGCCGTCATGATCGCTGACATGATAACCTAGTTTTCGTACGTCGGCTCTTCTGATTGGCTGGCAATCAAATGCTTCAGCGAAGCAACGCAAAATTTTAGAGCACGCTCTAAACTGAAAACATCTGTTTTGCTTCACTTCGGTGCTTAGCTGCTGCTATGCTTTAGGTCTAGTCACACGATAAACATAGTCAAAACTACGATGTTTCGTGTTTTACTGGCTGTTTTGCTTCTTGTTTCACTTCCCGTCAGACCGCACCTTTAGATGCAATGAAATGAAGCAAAAAGACTGAAATTTACAATTGTATACTAAAATACAATTGTATACTAAAATGAATGAATTCAAACTCTAAGCATTCTTCCTGTGTATATTTGATTGCTGTGTAAAATTTTGAAGTCATCACATCATTGTTATCATTGATGATCAACAACGCTTTCAGTGGTAGAGAGAAATCTATTTGACAAACAATAATTACATGTACAATTATAAGTACAATGTATAAACAAAACTGTATGAAATTGCCTCTGCATGTTCTATATGTCTGAGATCATATTTTAAAAGTTTTAATGGAGTTGCGTTTTGTGCAAATGCAATTTTAAATTTAAAAAAAATAAGCTTTTCTGGAAATACATTATATATTATATGATTGAAATCCTGTAAACCTAATTCACTTCTACAATAACATTAATTATGAATATTTGTTTTGCTTCATTAGTATATTTTTGTAGATAATTTTTCTTGAAATTCAGTCCTGGGTATTTTATATATTATCTTTGTATAATTTTTTTTTCAGTGGGCAAGACGGAGCAAGAGCGTGTGAACGCTGATATGATGCTTGACACAGCTATGGATTTCAGGAACGGAATAGTTCGCATGGTCTACAGCAAAGATTACGTAAGTATTTGGTTAATTAATGTGACTTATTTAATACTATGTATATGTCCTATTAGTACTAATTTTTAAAAATAATAAGCTAATGATAGATGTTTTAGGTCATTTGAAGGAATTAGATTGAATAATGCACAATAAATATTTATTTACTTGGGTATATGTTATTTAAAAGTCATGATTCTTATTTATTCTTGCCAGAACTTATGAAACAACTGTGTAAAGAACTGTGCCCTGAGGGCTATGTTGTTCAGTCTTTACCTCGGGCTACCCGTGGAGGTGGCATCGTTGTTGTGTACCGTTCTTGTCTGCAGCGTTACATTGCTTTTGTTTCAACATTTGAATTTGAACATACTTCTGTGGAAATTTTACACATGCGTGTATCCTTTCCTCAGCATTGTGTTCAAGCTCTTTGTGTGTACCGTCCTCCCCCAAATCAAAAAAACAAACTGACTGAGAAACTTTTTGTAGACCAACTTCCCGACTTCCTGGAGTACTGCAGTCAGCTCCGTGAGGAGACCTAAATGTACATTTTGACACTCCAATGAAAGCCTTGCCCGCAAAAGTCATTGACAGTTTTGAACAGTTTGGCTTGGTACAGGCAGTTACTGAACCCACACATGCGCGTGGACCCACAGTTGATTTGGCTGTTCACCGTCAGGGTGACAGCGTCATCCATGCTGTAAAAGTGACCCATGTGCTGACTTCTGACCATTCCACCGTCCTGTGTTCCCTTAACATTCCTCTGCCTAAAGTTGTCCCAGAATACATTCACGTCCGCAACCTACGGGCTATTGACTTTGAAAAATTTAAAGCAGATTTATGCGAATTCTTTACAACATGTCCATTTCCTACTTGTGAGCAACTGAACTTGTTCATGCGCTCCCTCCTTGATAAGCATGCTCAAACAGAGGAAGCTTCATGGTCACAAGTCAGCGCCCTGGTTTGCCTCCATTGCTCAGGAGCTCTTAGCCCTGAGGCGTGCAAGGCGCAAAGCTGAGCGCAAATGGCTCAAGACCAGATTAACTGTTGATAGACAGATTTTTGAAATTGCAAAGAATGCTGTCACTGTGCTCACTGACAGAGCAAAGCAAGATCATTTTTGTGAGAAAGTGTCATCAGCTAAGTCACACAAAGAGTTGTTTAACATTGTCAATATAATGACAGGTAAGACGGGTCCTGCTGATCTTCCCACCTCCATTGAACCCGAAAAGCTTCCTGATGCTTTTGTAAAATATTTTCAAAACAAAATTGCCAAAATTCATCACAACCTTGACAGTACTGCAGTTGTCAGCCCACAGTCAGAAGTCGAACCATACATGGGCATTCCATTTCTGTCTTTCACCCCAGTATCTGAGACTGAAGTCGGTGAGATTTTTGAAGAAAATACCACCCAAATCTTGTGAACGTGATCCTATTCCCACTAGTCTCCTTTTGCAACACTTCGACACTGTATTGCCTGCAATTACAGAGATTGTGAATGAGTCACTTTCCTCAGGCACTGTTCCGCAAGATCTTAAAACAGCAGTGGTTAGACCATTATTGAAAAAGTGTAACCTCGATCCAAATGAGCTTAAGAACTTTAGACCCATCTCAAATCTGCCTTTCTTAAGTAAGTTACTTCAAAGAGTTGTTCTGAAACAACTCCCAAGCTCACCTTGCTTCTAACAGTTTGAGGGGGGGGGGGAGCGGTGGGGGAGGGGGGCTAGAATATTGTGGAAACAGATTTGCTTGTGTATATGTAATATTTACTATTTAACTGTATATGATTTTCATTTGAATAAATAATTTATGTTGCTCAGGAAAAACTCATCAAAGAATATGAGCCACGATGCAAGGAGGTTCTGGCCACCTTTGAGAAATGGTTGTCCACCAGGAAGTGGTTTGCAGGAGACAACGTAAGTAGGAAATAATTAATAAATTTTTTTTAAAAATATATATACAATTATTATTTTTGTTTTCTTAGAAGGGAATTTAGGGGGCAGGGGGCAATATTATTAAAAGTAATCACATGTTGCTAGAAAAATAAATCATGCTCAGGCCTATCTAAAATTGCACATTTGGGTTATGGGAAACAATTGAGAAAGAGAGAGAGAAAGAGAGAGAGAGAGTTTGGAGAGAGAGTTTGTATGTCACTTGCATTGCAGATAATAAACAAGTGTGTGAACAGCATTTAAAATATTACAATGTATTTGCAGTAGATATTTTTTCTCCTTTTTCACTGGATTATATAAATTTGTACTTTCTAACTACTCTGAAAGTTGTGTACTAATTGTCTAGTGTAAAATTGGTGGCTTTGTTACAGATTACGGTGGCAGACTTCCCAATGTATGAGCTGCTGGACCAACACCGCATCATGATGCCTGGCATTCTGGATGGTTTCCCCAAAATCACCCAGTTCATGAACAACTTTGAGGCCCTGCCCAAAATCAAGGCGTACTTGGATTCAGACAAGTGCATCAAGAGGCCCATCAACAATAAGGTTGCACAGTTCAAGTGAATGTGACAGTGTTCTTCTGGTCATTGGTTTCACATCAAAGTGAATGTGACACTCTTTATCCACTCTTGAGCAGTCTGTCTTATCACGTGCACTGCAATTTTTGAATGCCAAAGAGTCATGTCAGCAGATGACACTACGAGGCAGATATATTGAAGCATGGTGCTGTAACTGTACTAAACAATTTTCTCCCTAAAACCAATCCAAATCCTTTCATGTTCATCGAAAGATAAAGATACACTGTTTAGATAATAATATTAGATTGATGTGCATGCATTTGTGGTGATTCTTGTTTTTTCATGCTTTTGATATTGTATAGTAATTGCCTGTCTGGAAATATTACTGTCATAACTATACCTATAATCATAATTATTGATCTTAATTATGATAAGAGATATGACATTACTATTTGCGGGTGCCAATGTGTGCATGGCTGATGAAGGTGCGATTGTGTGAAAATAAATTGTGTGTGCAATTTTACATGTGCGTTTTGGTGTAACAAACTAAGAGAATTAAATCGTTGTGATTTCTCTTCATTTAGAAATAAAAATAAAAAGCAACAGCAATAAACATCAGTTGTTTTTATACAGCATACAGTCATAACTGAAAAAGGATATGTCGTTTGTTTAATAGTCTGTTTTATTTTGTTAGTGCTTTTAATTTTTAATCGACTAGTATTTGTAAAAATAAAAATAAATTGCAAGTGAGTTTTTGACATTTTGGGTGCTAGATGTGCCATTTTATAATACTTATAGTTACAGATTTAGTCTGCTTTTTTCCCGGACTATTTGGTCGCTATGTGGATTTGGTGGTGTATGTTTAACCTGTTTATTCTTGCACGAAGTTGGAAATAGACTTTTAAATTTGTGTTGTTTACACATCACAGCAGAGGTGGACGTGATCCATTCTCACACAACATTGGACGTAATTTTTATTTGCGTTTTTTATTGCAAATGTGATTTTTCACTGGATCTTAAATATTTACACAAGTAATATTCTTTGTCCAAACTAAAATAAAACATTGTCCATTTGACGCTTGTACCCCCGTAGGGGTGCTGGGGGTTTCAGTATAAATAGTATCCCCACTTTCTGGAAATTTAGTGCCTTAAATTCCCACCGTCGCTGTCTTTCTCCTTTGTTCTTTCTCATTCATACTCTGTTCTATCAATCTACTATACTATCTTCTTCTTCGCTAGACCAGTCACCTACCTTTTTTCTTGAAAACTCTTCCGGTACAAAACTCCTCATTTGTATGTGAGGTCTGTTGGATCAGCTTGGGAATATTGGATGCTTTCTGTCAAATGGTCACTGGGGCTTCCTATGATGTTATTATTTGGCAATGTAGGCATTTTATATGTATGTGTTCTGTTGATATTTTATAATGATGTTTGTATTCTATTTTGTTTTTGTAAACGGGGGTTCGATAAATGAGAGTATAGCCTCAGCGTCCCCTGTGTGGGATGTCTTTATTGTAAAGTGACCGGCTGGTGGAGTGCGTTCAGTGTTACCACTAGAATTGTTTCGGCAGATCTTTTATGCGGATTAGGGGTGAGTCCTCTTTTTGTGAAGTTGTGGTCTTAATTTTGTGGTCCTGATTAGGCTCTTTGCAGTCCGCTGGACCCTGTAAGCAATGAATAACTAACTAATTTGACGCTGTCTTTTGTTTTATAATGTCATTGCATGTCAGTAGAAATCTTAAATGAAGAATGAAATAAACTGTTGATATTAAAAGTTGTGAAATAATTGTCAGCATGTCTGTGGATTTTTATTTTGGTAATTAATTGTGACTCAGTCTTACTTTTACTCTCTCTCTTCATTAGGCTTTGTTTGTGCTTGGTTACAATAAAGTATAGTGTGTGAAAAGCATTTGTTTCATTATTTAAACAGAGTATGAAAGATATCTATGTACAAGAATGGAATGGCTCCGTTAAATGTAAAGAGATATTTAGAGATTATAAATTATTTAAGGACACATTTGAAAGTGAAAGATTTTGAATACATAGATATTTAAATGTTTTTGTGATTGTTTGATCAAGTTATGGCTTGGTGCTCTACCCTCCCCCGTTGGAGTGCCGGGGGTTTCATTATAAATAGTATCCCCACTTTCTGGAAATGTAGTGCTTTAAATTCCCACTGTCGCTGTCTTTCTCATTTGCTCTTTCTCAGTCCTGCTCTGTTCTATCAATCTGCTATACTATCTTCTTCGCTAGACCAGTCACCTACCTTTTTTCTTGAAAACTCTTCCGGGACAAGACTCATTGTTTGTGCATGAGGTCTGTTGGATCAGCTTGGGAATATTGGACGCTTTCTGCCAGGTGGTCACTAGGGCTTCCTATGATGTTATTATTTAGCAATGTAGGCATTTTATATGTATATGTTTTGTTGATAATTTATAATGATGTTTGTATTCTATTTTGTTTTTGTAAACGGGGTTTCAATAAATTAGAGTGCAGCCTCAGCGTCCCCTGCGTGGGATGTCTTTATTGTAAACAGGGTGGAGAACAACTGAATCAAGAAATCTCTGAAATCCGGCCGGGGCGCCAGGGGCCAAGCCCCGGTATTCGCCCCCTGGAAGAAAATGAATTTATGCTATTTTGAAAGTAATTATTTATTTATTTATTTATTGTTGCTTTAGGTCCAGCGGACTCTTCCGAGCCAAATCAGGACCGGACAACCCCCGACCCGCATAAAAGATCTGCTGAAACAACCCCAGTGGGAAAATTGAATGCCCTCCACCGGCCAGTCACTTTACAATAAAGACATCCCACGCGGGGGACGGCTGAGGGTTGACCTCAACTACGCGAACACCCCGGTTACAAAAACAAAATAGAATACAAACATCATTATAAATCATCAACCAAACACATACATATAAAATGCCTATAGTGCTAAATAGTACATTCATAGGAAGCCCTAGTGACCACCCGGCAGAAAGCGTCCAACACTCCCAAGCTGATCCAACAGACCTCATACACAAACAAGGAGTCTTGTCCAGGAAGAGTTTTCAAGAAAAAAGGTAGGTCATTGATCTAGCGAAGAAGAAGATAGTATAGCAGAGTGAAGGACAGAGCAAGAATAGGAAAGAGTAAATGAGGAAGACAGCGACAGTGGGAATTTAAAGCACTAAATTTCCATAAAGTGGGGATACTATTTATACTGAAAACCCCCGGCACTCCAACGGGGGTACTGTTGCCGCAGTGAAGCGTCTTGCCTATAAAGGAAAGACAGGTTTTCAACTGTGGCTTTCACTGTTCCCTTTATAGGTTTGAACAATCTACAGTGGCAAGATTGCTCATGACCCCAAGGGGTAGAAAGTAATTTAGGGCCTCTCCTGAAAGCAAAAAGCACAACGTAAACATGAATAGAAACAACAACAACCAAACAAAAAAGAATGTTTTATGCACATGTCTTTCAAAAAAGTTAAGAATCTTGATTTGTAGGCCTAACAAAGTTTGAGGTCCACCACTGTTACACACAAACTCCACATTTCAAATTTTACTGGGCACACGTTTGTCTATTTTTTAGCTGTAAACAGGCAAGAATTTTTATAATTTTAGAGATATTTAGGGGTACGTTAGTAAAAACACTACATCTTAGGTATTAGTGACTAGTGTATAGATTTAAATGAAATAAAATGCAAAATGAACAGAAATAAATCTTTTTTGATTATCTACCTTTTTATACTTCTCTTGCCATGTCTTGTTTTTGATTACTCCATGTGTATACAATAAAAAAAAAGTTTTAAAAAGTCCAAACAAGCCCCCTCCTCTTCTTCACTTTCATGCCAGTCTAAAAGATCGTATGCATGCACACTACTGACACTAATTGTCTAATGTCAGTACCGATCTCTTCCTCCGACTCCAAGTCCATTTCTCTCACTTTAATGTCTGATAAATGGAAGCCTGTAAACTCTTCTTCATCAGTCGAAGAATCCAAACCATCCATTTTAGACACACACACAAGAAAATTTGAAAAAAAAATCGAAAAAACGAACGCATCACAGAGAAAACTTGTGGAAATGCAGTCGAATGTTTTCACAACAGAATTTAACCGGAAGTCAATTGCCGGAAGTCTCGCAATCTTTCAAACAACGCGAGAATATAACCACATGGTTGATACGGACGCTTTTGGACGTTTTGCCTGTTTAGACCTTCGGCCGCTTTTGGCCGCTATGCCCAGTAAAGGGTAGCCCTCAGCTTCTCACACTCGGAACTCAATATTTTTTTCTCGGAAATGCAAATGCCTTCCGCGGAAATCCGCGGATTCGCGGAGAATTCTCCACCCTGTGTAAAGTGACTGGCTGGTGGAGGGCGTTCAGTTTTCCCACTAGGATTGTTTCAGATCTTTTATGCGGATTTGGGGGTTGTCTGGTCCTGATTTGGCTCGGAAGAGTCCGCTGGACCTAAAGCAACAATTATGTAATGTAATGGTGCGCTACCCACTGGTGCATCAGTTTTTCGAAAAATGTTTGGCAATCATAATAACGATAGCATGTGTAAACTTAGCAGAGTAGAAGGAAATGAGGATCATATTTTATTTGTGTGTCCATTACACAACAATTTCAGACATAAGTATTTGATTGTAAAGCATCAGCCGTATATTAATTATCTACGCAATGGTTCTCTGTCAGACAATCGCAAGCTTTGTGTTTTCTTATTTAATGCACTGAAGATCAGACAGGAGTTTGTAGAATGCCTTCAAAGAATGTTAAACTAAACTTTCTTTGATGCCTTTAGGTCATTATCTTACGTATTGAACGAGTCTACTTATGTGCATATTTTGCCATAATGAATACTTCTATAACCTTACTAATACGTTTTGTTACATTTGTTTTGTAATGTTTACGGACCCCAACTAGGGGCTGGTAGCATATATAGTAATTAAACTTTATTTATTGTTCTTGGTTTTTTTAAACACACACTTTAAATCTATATCGGGATATATAGTATGTTGACTGAAGAATCTATTACACTTCCAGAAGATGAAAACTGCCAACTTGGTATTTACTAACAATTAAAAAAGCAAACAATAAGCAATTAAAGCATTTATTTTTGCATGACGAAAAGAGCTATTCTCATTCAACAGAACAGGTGCAAAATTCAAGCTCCAAAACAAGGAAACAAAAAGATAACAAGACACAAAAATAGATTTCCAAACACTTAAAAAAAAAAAAAATTCATCATTCTATAGCTGAAAACCAACATTTTTAAAAGTGTTCATTTTCATGGGCCTGTTCTGTCTTGGTCTCATCCGAACAACATGGAACCACTCTTTGAAGAATCTGCAAGCTAAAGAATGAACTTCAATGACCTAATTCAAGTAATTGACCTTTGTTATGTGCTTTGATCAAGAAAGTTCAAATAAGAATGACATACGAGTGAAAAGCATGAGCAGTAGTTAAAGAATCTGCACAGTGAAACCATAGACCAGGAATAATCAATTTAAATCAAACGAGCATATTTTTATAAAGTGCTCCCTCCCCCAAATATTTTGAGCATAAAATTAAAAGTGACATTCAGACAGCATGAACTACTGACCAACAGAATGCTACTGTGTACATGTGATTGGCCATGAGTTGAATTTGTACCTGTATGCGGTAATTATTCAGCCATTTCCTTTAGACACAGAGCAAAACGTGCTTAGCAAATAATTGACCCCAGCGTGCGATCTTGACCCTTCATGGAGAGCAAATGCGATGGCATGGGAGGCTGGCCACTAACCCAAGTAATATTCCTATGAAATGTGGTCAAAATTCAGAGGTTTTTGAGATACAGCATGTGATGTAATGACTGACAGACACTCCGACCAAAAGACAAACTTTTGGATTCTTCTGATTCCCTACTATATTATCATCCCGAATATATTAAAGTATTTCCAGGTAACTTTGCAAATACAATAAAATGGCAAGCCATACAAATGCAGTTTTAGACATTTTCTGACCTACCGGCCAACTGATTGGCAACTGGACTGCCACTGAATGAATGGTTACGATTTGATGTACAATTGATCAACGTCTGTAAGTATATAATAAAAATTGGTTAATCGATCCGTTTTTGAGATACTGAGCAAAATGTGTTTTGCAACAAAGTGACTCGATCCATGTAAGCGACCTTGATCTTTGCATTTTAGCAAATAATTCAAAAAATTATGATGGCACGGAATCCAGGAGAAATCACAGGCTGTGAAGTCCGTAGGCCTCGCCTGAATCACAGGCTGTGAAGTCCGTAGGCCTCGCCTGAATTATACATGTACTACCTATATATATAAATTGCTTAGCCGGAAGTCCTTCTTCGCCTCTACTGTAAAGTTTGTCCGGTATGGACGCTGATCTGGGCAGGTGCTGGGCGCTGCGGATCGGCCTGCTGTGCGCTCAAAACCCGCGAAATCGTTATAGCCGACATTTCCTTACCGAACGTTTAACCGTTTCTGAGATAAATAAATAAACAAAATGTCCACAATCTGCAATAGCCTCATTCCGCGCGCAGTTTCCATTCAACCCGTGTCAAGAACGTGCCGTTCCGTAATACCGCAAATTTTGTTTTATTTCCATTCAAAACACTTTTGCACTCATGTCACCAATATTACAAAATTTTGTGTTTAACTAATTAAATTTGATTAATTAAAAATCGAATCGAAGTTTCAGCATGTTTTCCCATATAGACCAAACAATTGATGGTCTTTATACGAAGCCTTGGTAGCTCACTTAGTAAGACATTCGCCTACCGTGCAGGCGACCCAAGTTAAAATCTCCCGCGGGCCATATTTTTTTTATGTTATTTTTTTTTACACTACAATATGGATATTTTTCTTCTTAATTTAGGCTTTTTACTTTTAACTTATTTATTATTATTATTATTATTATTATTATTATTATTATTATTATTTATAAACTAATAATAATAATAATAATAATAATAATAATAATAATTATTATTATTATAATTATATCTTATATCAAATTTTATTTTAAAACCTTGGTGTTTTTTATGATTTCTATTTGTATTATTCTATATTCAATATTATTATTATTATTATTATTATTATTATTATTATTATTATTATTACCAAGGATCGGGATGGGGTGGTACGTGTAGGTAAAAGGGGGCTACGCGTAGGTTTAAAGGGGCATGGGTAGGCATAACGGGGATACGGGTATATATAAGGGGGTATGGTGATGGTCGATTCCGAACAGTCCCTTATACGCCTGTGTGTCTAGGGACTTTAATCTATTAAAAGAAAGAAAAAAAAAGAAAAGTCGATTCCTTTCATCCATACCTATGAAACGATCAACGAGGAAGTATCAAGGAGGGTACAGGTAGGTTACAAGGGGGGTACGGAAGGTATCAAAGGGGTATGGGGAGGTATCAAGTGGGTTCGGGGATGTATCAAGGGGGTATGGTGAGGCATTATGGGGGGGGGGGGACGGGGAGATATCAGGGGGAGGGGGTGTATGGTGAGGTATCAAGGGGGATATGGGGAGGTATCATCGTCCAAATGAAACTCGCAGACAACAGTTGTCTCTCTGTCTACATTTCAAACAGCAACCTGTGTAAACTACTAGTACTTATATATGTATAGTATGTAATTGAGGCGAGGCCTACGGACTTCACAGCCCGTGGAGAAATACAAAAATACGTTTCGTTTCGTGGTTAGATTAACGTCCCCGGACACAATGCGTATAGGGGACAAAGAAAAAAAATACAAAAACATGGTAATCTTTATAAATCATCAGAAAAAATAACCACATTTAAAAAAACAACAACATATATATATTCCAAAAAAGCGCAGATTCCAAAAAAGCTCAGAACATACACACACACACACACCCACACTACATTTTTTTAATTATTTTTTTTTTACTGCAATCAAAGACTATAAATACCAAGATAGTCGACTCCTTCATAAGCCTGTGTAACGAAAGTTGGACAGTTTATGGGAAGCAACTCTTGTCGGAACGAATTACTCCCCTTTTCCCGTTGGCGCGCCAGACTGATTAGACCTTCATTCTGTCTGTTAAAACATTGCTAAGTATTGCAGGAATTATGCAGTGTTAGGACCACCAGATGTTGGCGGTATTAAGTACATATTATTTATAAATATAAACAAACAAATTTATAAAATTTCAATAAAAATAATTATATGTATAAAATTAATTTGTCATGCAGCTTGTTTCGTGAAGAACAAATTAATAGTTTTCAATCTTTTAATTGTAATTAATTCACTAATAATAATATATTCACCGAATTAACTAGAATTACATATATTAAAAAATGAAACATAATTTGAGAGAACAAACAAAAGTAATGTCAGTAAAATTAAATGTATAGAATGAAAGCAATGTATACAGTAAAATAAAGACAAGCAACTAAATTCAAGAGTATGAAAGGGTTTTTTTGGAATAAAATATAATTAAGTGTAAGAAATACATTAAAATAAAAATAAATAACTAGAATAATACTTGGTAGAAATGAAATTATTAAGATTTACATTAATTGCAATTGAAATAAAATATATAAAAATAAATGGATTTTTGATTTGTTTGCTTGTTTATTTTTCAAGGTTTTTTAATTCAGTAAATAATGCATTCACTGAATTAATTAGAATTACATATATTGAAAAATTAAACATATCTTGAGAGAATAAACAAAAGTAATGTCAATAAAATTAAATTTATAGAATGAAAGAAATATATTTCATTCTATATATTTCATTGACATTTTGTTTATTATCTTAAACTATGTTTGAATGTAATTCTAATTAATTCAGTGAATATATTATTATTTACCTACTTAATTACTCTCTTTGATCCGGTGTTAAATACATGAATGTATTTCCAACACTTTTATTGTTACATTTAATTTATGCAGTACTTTGCAAATTCTCGCACAAACAGAGAGAGAGAGAGAGAGAGAGAGAGAGAGAGAGAGAGAGAGAGAGAGAGAGAGAGAGAGAGAGAGAGAGAGAGAAAGAGAGAGAGAGAGAGAGACAGAGAGAGAGAGACAGAGAGAGAGACAGAGAGAGAGAGAGACAGATGAAAGAATACTATGACGAAAAAATTGTCAGTGGACAGAATGACACAAAAGAAGAGAACAATATAAACTGTGTAAAACCTCCATTCTGTTGACAAGCAATTTCAGTTTGTCAGCAAACATTCAAAATACACACAGAAATATGACCGTGATAATACTGATACTTACATTGGAAACAATAACTAATAACATTAATAATATCATGACATTTTCCACACCAATCACAACAAAATGACTTCAGGCACTATTAACATGTTTATTTGCAAGTGTATAAAATTCAAGTGCAGGGCGTCCCAAGTTCAAATCTCACGCGGGCCTTTTTTTTTTTTTTTTTTTTTTTTTTTTTTTACACTACAATATGGATATTTTTTTTAAATTTAGGCTTTTTACCTTTAATTTCTTCTTCTTCTTCTTCTTCTTCTTCTTCTTCTTCTTCTTCTTCTATCTTATATCAAATTTTATTTTAAAACCTTGGTGTTTTTTATGATTTCTATTTGTATTATTTTATATTCAATATTATTATTATTATTATTATTATTATTATTATTATTATTATATTATTATTGTATTATTATTATTATTATTATTATTTATAAACTAATAATAATAATAATTATTATTGTCATAATAACAATTATAATATCTTATATCAAATTTTATTTTAAAACCTTGATGTTTTTTCTGATTTCTATTTGTATTATTCTATATGTGACCCTCCACCACGGGATGAGTCCTATTGCGCCTCAGTCCATTCCGAACAATCACTGAAAATAGGTGCAGGGGGTGTGGGTTGTCGGTTTGGAGATTTTAGTTGTTGCTGATTCTTAAATCATTTATCTACATGTTTCCGTTGGAATTTTGCTAAAATTCACTTCTAAAAGTATTATAAATGTGTTTTAAAAGCACCACCTATCCCGTTTTGGTGAGAAAATCTTGCCAAAACCACTATTATTTAATTTTATTTTTATTTTTTTGGGTATCAGAAAAGCTTTATCTGCTTGGAAAAGAACTAAAATTGTATGTCTCTTGGTAAACATTAATTTAGGATAATTTCTTGGTGGCTTGTGATTAAAATCACCCACCCCCCACCCCCCGCCCCCTGAAAAAATTAAACAATTTTTAGACCACATACTTTTTTATTTTATGTTGCTATTTTATACAAATTGTTGACATTTGCTCATTTGTAATGATTTTAATATTGTTACGAATAAAATTATTATAGTAGTAGCAATCGGCCTGCATAAAAATGTTAACTAAGTAAAACATACATTTTAACATATATTTTAAAAAAAAGTGTACAAATTAAAGTACTTCATACTTTGAAATGAAAATCTGTGTGTGTGTTGTTAATGCTGTGCTAGATTACTGTGCCAAATTTCATTAAGATCCATGCATGGTTGCTAAGGACATTACTGTCTTAAAGTTTGTAAACACAAATTTCGAGATTCTAATCGCGTTTTTGAGGGGGGGGGGGGGGGGGGGCAAAGTAAAAAGCATGTAGCTCCGAGACTATTCGTCAGATTTTCAAACGGTTTTTTCCATTGAAATTGGCATTCAAAATACTTTAAGATAGCACAATTAACTCAAAATGACCCCGAGGCACAATAAGACTCAAACCGTGGTGGAGGGTCGCATATTCAATATTATTATTATTATTATTATTATTATTATTATTATCATTATTATTATTACTACCAAGGATCGGGATGGGGTGGTACGTGTAGGTAAAAGGGGCTACGGGTAGGTTTAAAGGGGCATGGGTAGGCATAACGGGTATACGGGTATATATAAGGGGGTATTGTGATGGTCGATTCCTTTCATCCATACCTGCGAAACGATCAACGGGGAAGTATCAAGGAGGGTACAGGTAGGAACCAAGGGGGTATGGAAGGTATCAAGGGGATATGGGGAGGTATCAAGTGGGTTCGGGGAGGTATCAAGGGGGTATGATGAGGCATCATGGGGGGGGGGGGAGGGGAGATATCAGGGGGGGGTATGGTGAGGTATCAAGGGGGATATATGGGGAGGTATCATCGTCCAAATGAAACTCGCAGACAAAAGTTCTCTCTGTCTACATTTTAAACAGCATCATGTGTACCCTGGCTTGTATCAGACACTGCACTATTTTGCATACATGTGTATACATTGTCTCTCAGCAAAAAAAAAAAAAAAAAAAAAAAAGTAAGTGATGAAATTAACATCACTTGTTTGGAACTTTTATTATATATCTTTAAAATAGGGTAGGGGAGGGGGGGAAGTCCTACTGCACCCTTTTCCAGAACAAAAATGCGACCTATACTTACTTTCTTCACTATAGTTTCTACCGTCATCTTCGCCGTATGCGCTGCAATAAATGTAAGATAACTCTTTCTTAGCACGAGTTATCGCACTTCCCGGACGTCCTTGATTTTTTTTTAAAAATTTAAATTAACGTCCCCGGACACGGTGTATGGGACTTTAATCTATATTATAACTAACTAACTAACCGGATGTAGATTACGTCATTATTTATAAATTTATCCAATCAATGCAACAACACGTAAAAGCCTCAACCAATGGAGACAGGCCTACGACAAACATCCTGTAGTACTAAATATTTATTCCGAAAGAAGTTCAGTCTGCTTTCCAGTAGCTTGGCGAAAATCCTTTCGGCCCAAAGCGCTTGTTGTCTTTATATTCGCAAGTCTTTCCTGCAGTACAATGGCCAAAACTCTACCTCGTTTGGGCTACTGGAAGATCAGAGGGGTAAGTTACTGTAGTTAATAAGGATATAAGACGTATTTAGTTTACTCGATTTAGTGAAACAGAAAATAGAATTTAGAAAACCCCGAATTTTATACAATGGACTATGGAAGACGCGACAGCCCGAGTAGGAACAGAAAGTTGTCGGGTACGCCTAGTCACATATGTAGGAGGCCCACGAGTTTACAAAGACGAAAGAAAATACTTCAGAGCCTGGGGCCTAGTTGAGCTGTGCCACGCCCAAAGACATTTACAGGCTTGTAATTTTGTTTCCTTCTGTTTTATATTCCAACAGCATGATTGTGTTGTTATTAAGAGAAAATAAAATGAAGGATAATATATATATATGCATAGGACATCTGTGCACGTTGATGAATTAATGCGACAATTCAAATCAAGGATGCGTGTGAAGATTTAGTCGTGTGTAATTGTAATTTATCGTCCTCATTTTATGATATACCGGTTGTTTTCAGCTTGCACAGCCCATTCGCCTTTTGCTGGCTTATGTAGGGGAAAACTTTGAAGATGTCCAGTATGAGCAAGGAGATGGTAAGGACATTTTTTGTGTCAAGGGTTTCTGTAACCCCATGGTATTTGTTCCCTGAAAGATTTACTGAAATTTGTTGAAGTCGGTTGTTTTCATCAATTCATGGAAATATTTGGTGAACCAAGATAGCACAAGATTGGGCAATTCCAAGTATAACTTACTGACTTAGCCTTGAGACTGTAGCTGGATGCAGGGTACAAAAAAGCAACAAAAACAAGGGGAATGGGGTTGGGAAGGGTGATTTGTTATGCCGTGTTGTGTATTCCCTAAAATAAACTTCTTTTGTATTATTGTTAAGATTACACTACTACTAAATGATTGCAATCTACACTGTTCAGCAGAAGCAGCATTTGGCTGGTAGCCAAGAAAATGTTATCTCTTGGCCTCCATAAAGATCCTAAGGGTGGATAAGAGTGTGGAGGGGAAGAGGAGGGAGGTTATTAGCATAGCTATAGTATATAAATATATGGATGATGGTGATATACACAAATCTTGATCATCACTGGAAGTTAAAAGGTCAGGTTATCAGGGATGTTCAATGTTTTTTGTGTGTGTGACAATGAGTTTTACTTGGGAAACAGCATTGTTGTCGCATAACCTTTGGCTGCTTAATGACAAGATACATCTTCGTACAATAGCGACAAAATAAGCCAATGACGACGTGTTATCTCATCATCATTGGGACACTTTTTTCTGGGTACAGTTAAACCATCAGCAAAACAAATACACATTATTGGAAAGCTCAGAACAATTGGCTTTTAACATTCATACTTGACTTTTATTGTTTTAACATTCATACCTGGCTGTTTAACATTCATACCTGACTGTTTAACATTCATAAGTTAGGTATGATAACCCTTTTCACTGGTGGGTGGCAGCCTGACCCCTGCTCCCTCCCACACTCCACCCATATGCCTGCTAAGCTGATATGCTTTAAACGGGGGACATAAATGAAAGGGAGGCAATAACTGTTATAACACATATTCATATATCAAATTTACAACAGATATATGATGTGATTGAAATCCTCTGTTTTTCACTATCTCTCACTTGGACTAAAATTAAATAAATAAGTAAATATTTGTTTAAACAAGTTTTAAAAATGTATCGAATTATCTTTTTCCAAATGGATATTCATTAAAAAAAAAAATTAAAACACCTTTCATAAATGTATGTGTTGCCCAGTTATTTCTAATACTGTTCAATATATATATATATATATATATATATATATATATATATATATATATATATATATATATATATTTGTCAAGTTGAGATATTTGGCATTTTTTAAAGTCAGGCCTTGTAGCAGATATTCCTTTTTTGTACTTATACTAAAAAAAATGAGAACATTAAAGCTTTCTTAAAAACACAAATCACCAAATCAATGTTTGATATCATATTTATTGGACCAATTTTTATATTGACTGTTTTGACAAAACGCATTATATCCAGCGAAAGGCTATTTTACAAAACGCACTATATCCGTTACCTAGCAAAAAAACTATTTAAAGTTGTCTCAATACTATTTAAAATTCACTGGATTCACAGCAGATCTCCAACGAAGAATACAAAGCATGGAGATGAGGTGCTACAGAAGACTTCTGGGCATTTCCTATACCCAACACATCACCAACGACTAAGTCCGACAGATCATCACACAAGCCATTGGACAATACGATGACCTGCTCACAGTGGTGAAGAAACGGAAACTCCGATGGTATGGCCACGTCACCAGATCATCAGGCCTTGCAAAGACTATTCTGCAAGGCACAGTGCAAGGAGGTAGAAGAAGAGGAAGACCGAAAAAGAGGTGGGAGGACAGCATTCGAGAATGGACTGGTTTGACACTGAGCGAAGCCATCAGGGTTGCTGAGGACAGAGAAAGATGGAGTATGCTGGTTAAACGATAATCTGTGGTGCCCCTACGACCTTCGGGTTACGGGACAGGATAAAATAGGATAGGATTGGAATAATTATGCAAAGTAAAGTGCGAAGATTATAAGTTTATAGACAATAATAACACAATGCTAACCATAATAACTAAAGGTACTACACCTGACTATTAATCAATTATTTTCACCACTGATAGTAATTTACTAAATATAATAATAGGCTATTGATATTAATGACAGGGATGATAATATTATTATTAACAAGACTTGAGCAATCAATATGAATAAGAATGCGAGTGGTCCTGATATGACTTTAATAGTTAACTGCATATTTGTGTAAACAGAAAAAATTATCTTCAGTTAAAATAGACTGGGTCACACGTTATGTAGCGCATGTCCTACTCCCCTCCCCATCTTTGTCATATCGTATTGGTCGCCTCCCCGCCCCCTTTCCTAGCCTACTTGTTACGCAATTTATGAACAACCCGTAATAATGATGTTCAACAATCAAAAAGCTGATCTCACCTTGTTCAAGGAAGCATAAAACTTCTCTTGATTTAGAGCAAGGTCTGAGGGTGTCAGGTTTGCTGCCAAGCAGCCTTTGCACTCTGCATTGTCATTGTGTGAGTAGGCAATGGCTGGGATTTTGCCAGCACTGGAATGACGTGCTCGCTTCACTATTTCTTTTTTGTGTGTAGACTTATCCTTCCGTTTTCTCCTCCCTCCAATTGTCAAATTAACTTCTTCCAAACTGTCATCAAAGTTATCCATCATAAATTTTGACGGATGGCTCCGTTTTATTAAGATTATAAATCAAATGTGCTAAATAAATCGCTTTGTTTACACTTATCAACAAGACTGGAGGTGTGGCCGGATATAATACTTTCGGGCGATCTGATTGGCTGAACGGATATAGAGCGTTTTGTCAAAAAGAGGCCGTGGCTCATAGCGCGTTTTGTAAAGAACTGTCATGTTTCGCTGGCGGTTAGTAACGGTTATAGTGCGTTTTGTGAAGAAATATTTTTACAGGCAGTTACAGCTATAGGAGCTGAGTGTGTCAAGGGATATAACTCGATTTTGTTACTTTTGGCGTATAGCGCGTTTTGTCATGCAACCCTTCATATATATATATTGAACAGTATTAGAAATAACTGGGCAACACATACATTTATGAAAGGTGTTTTAATTTTTTTATATAATTCATTATATATATTAGGTCTCCCCCAAAACCTTGAGTGCCACTCTGGTTCAGACCCCAAAACCTTGTATTACTAATCTGGACTTTGTATTAATTCTGTCTTAAGGTCCAGCATTCAGCAGAGATGCGTGGGACAAGGTCAAGCCCACACTTGGTCTTGACTTTCCAAATGTAAGTATTTTGTCACAATTTGTGTGAGCAATGTAATAAACACTAAATTAGAAGTTTAATTGATGAATTAAAAACATGACCCTGAGTGTACTTATCTTTCCACAATATCTAGCTAAACTGTGCTCTGGTTTTAAGATATTTTTCAGCACATGACTTCTTTTGAAAGCTGAGATTAATATCTGTTTTTAATATTTAACCTTTTTACTGCTATAGCAGGAGGCCCTTTGAATGCTCTTACAAGATTAGGTTAAAATTTAGCAAATATTAAATCAGGCATGCTACTTTTCCGCGATTTCGCGGATTTCCGCGACAACCACTTTTGGTTTCCGCTTAAGTTAAAATTTTTCAGAGAAAGTTAAAAAATTTCAATGAAAAAGAAATCTAGATCAAATTTTAAAATCGCGCAACGCATTCGTGAGCGAGTCAACCTTAGGCTAGTCCCTGTGAGATACTGCGGATCCAGTTTAATCAATGCACATGCGCGTCACGATATTCGACTTCCGCATTCTTTTCCGTACCGCCATAGTAAGAATATGTTCGTTTAGACTCCGCTTGCTTTCGCCTCGAAATGTATCGCAATGACATTGTGGAGAGGGGCAGTCTTGGAGAAAAAAACAAGTGGCTCTGAAAATGGCTTGAGAGAAAACACGAGGATGTCGAGTATGGAACGTACATCTGCAAAAAAATTAAACAGCCTGGAAAGGCCTACTGCATGCTCTGCCGATGCGAATTAAATTACAAATCGGCAGGTGTTCGGGCCCTTACAGACCACATCAAGGGGAAAGGACACCAAGCGAAGCAAGCTGAATGCAAAAAGAACTCGCACCTTCCAAATTCATTACAGGGCTGAGCTTTCACGTTCGCCAACTCGCCAATGGCCCCTAAAAATAGTGTGTGGCGAGCTCGATTTTGGGTATTATTCGCCCGGCTGGCGACTTGAAAATACCGCCAGTGGTAGAGATTCTGTACCTGTACACGGACTTTTGACTTGCAATGTAAAACAAAACACGCGCCAACCGCTTCTGGGAAGTTAGGTAACGCTAGCAAAGCGAGGGATTTGCGAAGTAAAAATAGCCTTTTCTCGCGAGACTTTCTTCTTTTCCTCGCCGCGAAACGCTACTGCCCTGCGAGATCCTAGCCTTCTTGCTTCCTTGCGTGTATCGGAACGAGTCTCTGACTTCCTTGATGAGTCACGCGAGACTTGCCGTACTTTCGATATTCCCCATTCTCAGTCTTTTGTCAATCTCGAACGATGTGGCGCTTTTTAAGCGGTGTCTCGGAGCCTCCAGCAAAAAAAATAAAGTCCGAAGAAGAAAAAAAACAGCTGAAGAAGGCACACCCAAGCTCCTTCAAGTTTTGGAACATTGAGGAGGAGGATGTCGATGATGAATAAATTATACAGTGCTTGTTTTAAAAAATGAAACAGTGTTGTTGTTGAAATTTATCTTGTTTATTAGCTGCAATAGTTATACAGTTTTAAAAAATGACCGTGCTTTCAATCAAGGGGTCTGGCAACCTGAGAAATATTTTGGCAACTTCAACTTCCCAGGTTAGGAGCCCGGCTGGCTCCTTAGCCTGGCTTGCTAAATCTCAGCCCTGCATTATGTGTTGAGCTGTGGAGAGCTAACAACAGCATTTTAGTACAAAAAAAAACAAAACAAAAAAAACTGATCTGACCCCAAAATGCATAGATTTTAACCATCTTTTCAAAACTTTTCCGGGGTGGCATGCCCCCAGATCCACCACGCATTGCGTCCCTGCTTCGCAGGTACGTGCACTCGTGGCTGCGCCACTCGACAGAATTTCAGAGAAATCTTAATTTTGCCTGTAGCATGCCTGTAAATATAACAAGTATAATAGTAGTCGCTTAGCAACAATTTTCAACTTTTTTCTCTGTTTTGATCTAGACCTCCGACTTGTCTTTAGACACAGTTTTAATATCTTGCATGAAAATGCTAACCTTGTGTTTTCAGCTGCCATACTTAATTGATGGAGACATGAAGATTACACAGAGCAATGCTATCCTCAGGTACATTGCCAGGAAACATGATCTCTGTGAGTATTACTATTAGCATTTACCCCTGACTTCATTTTAACACTGTGTTGTCCAAGGCCAATCTCTCTACACAGTGCAAAGCTTCAAATATTTAGAAGCCATTTTATCAGACAACGGGTCCCGACAGGAAGTCCTGTCCAGGATCGCACAAACAAATGCTGCCCTGGCAAGGTTGAGCCCATTTGGAAAGACAAGACCATCAGTCTACATTCCAAGGTAAGGCTGCTGCGCACCCTTGTCATCTCCCTTCCTATACGCTTGCGAAACATGGACCCTCACAGCAGATCTACAACAAAGAATACAAAGCATGGAGATGTGCTACAGAAGACTTCTGGACATTTCCTATACCCAGCACATCACCAGCGACGGAGGCCGACAGACCATCACACAAGCCATTGGACAACACGATGACCTGCTCACAGTGGTGAAGAAACTGAAACTCCGATGGTATGGCCTCATCACCAGATCATCAGGCCTTGTAAAGACCATCCTGCAAAGCACAGTGCAAGGAGGTAGAAGATGAGGGAGACCGAAAAAGAGGTGGGAGGACAACATTCGAGAATGGATTGGCTTGACACTGAGCGAAGCCATGAGGGTTGCTGAGGACAGAAAGATGGAGAATGCTGGTTAAACGATCATCTGTGGTGCCCCAATGGAATAGGATAGGATAGATCATTTTAACAATACTATACAATACTAGTTCATCACCATGCTGATGTGTTTTTATGCTATCAAGCTTTATCAACCAAATCTCGCCATCCCCTTCCCCTCCCCCCCCACACACACACCCCATCTCCCCTCCAATCTCCCCATATATCCTCCTACCCTTCCCCAAATTATTGATTGTTTAAGGCATGCTAGATATTTTAAGAGTCACACCTGCCATGGAAGTTGGGTCAATCTTGCTCCAAAATCAAGGTCACTGAAGTTGTTCAAAAGTGGTTCATGTGGTTACATTGAAGCGACCTTGACCCTAACTATGAGAGATGCGAAGTTCAAACTTGTATGTAGAGATCACAGATTGCTGTTTTTTACATCCATCTTCAAGGTCAAGATAATTTCCGTTCTTGTTCATACAGCAGAATGGCTTTTATATTTGTACCCTAGTATGAATCAACCTTGGTTTATTTCATCATACATGAGCATCAAAGGTCAGGTGAAGGTAAAGGTCATCCCAAGTTCATTTGTATTGTTTCATCCTTTTATTATAGAATATGATAGGTGTGCGTCAGTGATGCCTACTCTCTCCAACACTCTTCAACATCTTCCTAGAGTGCATCATGTTAGATGCCCTTGCAGATCACGAAGGCACAGTCAGCATAGGGGGTAGAGCAATCTACATCCTTCGTTTTACGGATGACATTGATGGATTGGCTGGAGAGGAACAAGAACTTGAACAGCTGGTACATATGCTTGACACCATCTCCAGAGCCTATGGAATGGAAATAAGTGCAGAGAAGACCAAAATGATGACCAACAACACCAGTGGCATCAACACGGATATCAAAGTCCAAGGCCAATCCCTCAACACAGTGCATAGCTTCAAATATTTAGGAGCCATTGTCTCAGGCAATGGGTCCCGACAGGAAGTCCTCTCCAGGATCACACAAACAACTGCTGCCCTTGCAAGGTTGAAGCCCATTTGGAAAGACAAGACCATCAGTCTACATTCCAAGGTAAGACTGCTGCGCTCCCTTGTCATCTCCATCTTCCTATATGCTTACGAAACATGGACCCTCACAGCAGATCTCCAACGAAGAATACAAAGCATGGAGATGAGGTGCTACAGAAGACTTCTGGGCATTTCCTATACCCAGCACATCACCAGCGACGAAGTCCAACAGACCATCACACAAGCCATTGGACAACACGATGACCTGCTTACAAAAGAGAAAAAACGGAAACTCCGATGCTATGGCCACGTCACCAGATCATCAGGTCTTGCAAAGACCATCCTGCAAGGCACAGTGCAAGGAGGTAGAAGAAGAGGGAGACCGAAAAAGAGGTGGGAGGACAACATTCGAGAATGGACTGGTTTGACACTGAGCGAAACAATCAGGGTTGCTGAGGACAGAGAAAGATGGATTACGCTGGTTAAACGATCATCTGTGGTGCCCCACGACCTCCCGAGTTACGGGATAGGATAGGTAAAATGTTTATAATAATAGCACGTTTCATGCTTTACAGTGGGAAAGACGGAGAAAGAACGAGTTAATGTTGACATCATGCTGGAGAATGCCATGGACTTGAGGAACCAAGTTGTCGGAATGGCGTACAACCCAAACTATGTAGGTTATAATAATTATGATGATGATTTTAAAAAAAAAAAGTGATTCAGGGTGCACTAAGCCTAAATATTTATAAAGACAAAAGCACTTTGTTGCAATGCTCAGAGGTGCCAACCAGTACGGATTGACCGTATTTAATTCAGGCGAAGTGAATTAAATATGGAAATAGGTAGCTATTATAAAAATACGGTGGAGAAGTTGCCGATCGTTTATCTTTGCCAGCGGTGCTTCTGTACCGGTTTCTGGTCTCATAATAGTACTCCTGCACTCACCGAACCTCGTTGTGTTCAACAAGCTGATTTTCATGGTGATTTAAGAGTAAAACAAGTATGGTCATCGTGATTTTAGAGGACTGAAAATAGCCTGCTGTTTCAGAGGGAGGCCTGTCGTTACTTTATAGTGTCATAGGCTGGGTTTTGCGAGAAAAAAAATACTGACAAACAGGTCCGGAAATACTGACAAGAAGATTAGGGGGTCGGCACCTCTGAACGCTGTTAAAAAAAAATGAAGTTCATGAACATTATTTCTTTTAAAATAATTTAGTTGTATATGTAATGTATTATGAATTATCAGCCATTTTCCACTTCAATTTTTATTTATATTTTTTGTGATAACATAATATTGATAATACAATGGTAGTGAAGGTGGTAGTGATAATGGATAAGGTTTTGGTAGTACTTGCAGAAGTAACCTTTGACATGTATTAAATTCATTACAGGCGACTCTGATCAAGGAGTATGAACCTAACTGCAAACAGGGGTTTGGCAGCTTTGAGAAGTGGCTTTCAGACAAGAAGTGGTTCGGAGGTAACGAGGTGAGTGCACGATTTATTGATTTAACTTTATATGTGTTTATGTGAGTCACCTGCCCTTTTTTGGCAGAATAACTGGGTCTTTCAACATTCTTCTTCTTCAATAAGAAAATTGGTGTGAAAGTTATGTCACACATTTTTCAATCCTTGTAAAGTTGCATAAATTTAACTTGAAAACGAGACGAGCTTAAAGCCAAACAAGATAAAAACGCACCCGATTAACAGGTTCGCTATTCATATATTTGCCTAAAAGCTCTTTCAGGAGCTAAAAGCATTTTAGCTATAATTTCATATGTTAACTTATTTCATGCATGTTTTTTATCTGCTGCCTCAAAAGATTAATCTGCTGCTGCCGCAATTAATGCAACACAATACAAATGTATGCAACTTTACAAGGATTGAAAAATATGTAACATAACTTTCACACCAATTTCCTTATTGAAGAAGAATGTGGAAAGACGCAGTTATTCTGCCAAAAAAGGGCAGGTGACAGACTCACATAAACACATATAAAGTGCGTAGGTGGTGCAGGACATGTGATGGTGCATGCCCGATGATGCAAGTTGTTTTGGGCTGCTTGGATTGGACCACCGCAATATAGAACCAAGTGCTTTGCTTTACTTTAACAGGTGACTGTGGCGGATTTCCCAATGTACGAAATGTTGGATCAGCACAAGCTCATGATTCCTGGCATTTTGGATGGCTTTCCCAAACTTTCTGCCTTTGTCCAGAACTTCGAAAAGCTGCCCAAGATCAAAGAGTACATGAAGTCAGACAGATTCCTGGCACGCCCTGTCAACAACAAAAGCGCCTCATTCAAATAAAAGTGTTTTGGGATTATTTTCTTCGGAACTTGTTCAGCTGGTTAGTTTCTCCAGAGGACAATCATTCCTGATAAAATTTGTCTGCAGTAAAACGAAGACCAGGAGGGATATTACTGTATAAATAATAAAGCGGACACATCATTATTTGCTATTCGTTAGTTTGTGCTAGTCTGTGCTATGCGTGGGGAGGATATTTTGTTGATGGATAAAAAGATGATTTCTCTGCTGGGAAATATTACTGCTGTACTCTTATGTAATAGTGAGGGATGGCAGTATTTTTTTTATGCAGCGATTTCTTGTTTTCCCACCTCTTGTTATATACTTAGAGTATATTAATTTGGTTTACTCCAATGGCAACAATGGAAATATTTTTGAATATATATTTAATGTAAATATTGCGAAATTATCAACAGTACATTGTTGGTGTACTCCTTGGCCATTAAAGTTTAAACTTTTTTCTTTTTTTTTAAACAGCAGAATAAAGTTGAGTTTACCACTGTTTAATGTGATTAAAGATCTAGTCTTGTTTTAAGCTTTATGATACATGCGATGTTTGTATCTTCGCTAGCATTTAACATTATTTGTTATACAACACCAAATATGATAAATGATGCAACAAGGGTATTACTTTTTAGCTACTTAACAAGTCCTGTAGTGTACTATGGCATTTGGTTTCAAGTATTGTGGCATAGGGCACAGTGCATAACAGATTTTTTTTTCACACCAGTAACTCACAAATACGATGTATTTTTATTTTAATCAGCTTAGTTTCTGCAGAAAATCTAGTTTATGTATGAAAATGGTTTCAGCGGAATATCAATATTATTTTATTGGAAACTGAATATGAAGCATATGCTTTTAATTTTGAGTGGAAATGATTAATCATAAACGAAACTGTTTTTTTTTTAAATTAAGAAATAATTGATTTAGCTGTTGACTTATTGTTGCGCACTTTTACTAAACATTCCACATGTCCGCAAATGCTATATCAGCAGCATATTTCAGAGCATTTTATGTTTTGTCTTGTTAACTTTAGCGATTGTTGCTAATCATCAAAATGTAGCAAATGACTGCTTTCATCAGTAAATTTCAAGAGCTGTTTCTGTATATTTTATTTGTGTCTTGTTAGCATTTGTTAAATTCCAAATGCGAATGTTTTAAGTTTATTTTCAAACGCGTGAAGATCTATGCTTTCTTGTTAAATTGTTGATTGTGAAATTTGTTCTGAATAAATTTTTTTTTTTGGCCTTCTGTTTATATTTACTAGATTTTTCTTTTGCTTTTCAACTACCTGACATTGTAAAACAAAAATAAAACATGCACACATAAAAACAGACTTTATGGACAAAGGTTTTTCCCACTGATTTCACAAGTGTTATTTTAATTTCATCTCGCCTCAAACATGACAATAAAAGGACAAAAAACAAGCTTCATAGTGACAACAAATCTGGACATTAAATTTTTAAGTTCAATTCTCAGCTATGCTAGCATGCAGAAAACTCTCAGATCGGATGCACTGCTGCAAATATAGAAGACGATAAAACAAATATAAAGCGGACAAAAAATGGCTCCAACAATGGAGATAGGTTAAAAACTGGTTTCACTGGCCATCCCTACGGTAAAATATATAAAACTTTTGTACTGAAAATGATATTCATATTCAAACACCCCTGTCCACCCAAACATTTCCACATTGATTGATTGATTTATTGTTGCTTTAGGTCCAGCGGACTCTTCCGAGCCAAATCAAGGACCGGACAACCCCCGATCCGCATAAAAGATCTGCCGAAACAACCCCAGTGGGAAAATTGAATGCCCTCCACCGGCCAGTCACTTTACAATAAAGACATCCCACGCGGGGGACGGCTGAGGGTTGACCTCAACTACGCGAACACCCCGGTTACAAAAACAAAATAGAATACAAACATCATTATAAATCATCAACCAAACACATACATATAAAATGCCTATAGTGCCAAATAGTACATTCATAGGAAGCCCTAGTGACCACCAGGCAGAAAGCGTCCAACACTCCCAAGCTGATCCAACAGACCTCACACAAACAAGGAGTCTTGTCCAGGAAGAGTTTTCAAGAAAAAAGGTAGGTCATTGATCTAGCGAAGAAGAAGATAGTATAGCAGAGTGAAGGACAGAGCAGGAATAGGAAAGAGTAAATGAGGAAGACAGCGACAGTGGGAATTTAAAGCACTAAATTTCCATAAAGTGGGGATACTATTTATACTGAAAACCACCGGCACTCCAACGGGGGTACTGTTGCCGCAGTGAAGCGTCTTGCCTATAAAGGAAAGACAGGTTTTCAACTGTGGCTTTCACTGTTCCCTTTATAGGTTTGAACAATCTACAGTGGCAAGATTGCTCATGACCCCAAGGGGTACACATTTCCACATACAGCAGTATGTAATTCTACAACTGAACACAAAATGTTTACATGGCACCACAAACGATGCTGCTTCATGAAATACTGAAGCTGAAGATCAGCACTTAAATATTTTAGTTTATTGTTTGTGCAAAATCAAACACGCAAACTTCAAAATGCACCTATATAACCAACTGAATTTTAACAATTAAAAAAATACTATGTATAATGCTGTTAGTCAATGATAACATTTGAAATTATAAATCTTCATTTGAATTAATAAATTAACACAATAAATAAAAAATAAATGTATAAAAATAAAACCCTTGTAAAAAGAACGGACCACTTGCCCTAATGTCCATGGATGCAAGATTCAAACTCGGAATCGTTTCGTGTTTTATTAACATTAGCTATATGTATAACGGCAACTTTATCATTTTGTGAAATATGTTTGAATACTATGCACACAAAGAAACAACGCATAATTCAGCAAATAAAATCATTCACATACATAATACACAGTCGGCCTCTGGTGCCAATAAAGCCATCTATTCATATGAAAGACCCCAACACATAAAGGTGGTTGTAATCGTCGGTTAAACATATCACAAACTAGCAAAGCCAAAGGGAGCAAAAGATCCAGTATTAAGGAAAGTGAGAAAACGGAACTAACAAGAGATAATCTGATCAATTTAAGAGATCTAGAAATGCACAACCATGCAGGTATACAACAGATGGCAAATTTAGTAGAAGAACATTTTATCGGTAATAAAACCAAAGCTAATCATCTCAAACAACCATGCAGATAACACGATAGATAACACATTTTGTAGAATAAAACTTCTACTGGTTATAATAACCCACAGCTGAAAACGATGGATCCGATTGTAAAGAGCATTCATTTAAAATATTTTTGTTAAAAAAAGGTTCAGTACTTTGGAACAAAGTCATAAACCAAGGAACTATGACCATGTTTCTTTAACACCAATCTACAAAATAATGGGCTAGTCCATGTTATGATGAAAGTCATAATGACTTTAAGATCTCCAAAGGGAGTACAGTTTTAAATGACCGCCCACATCCCCGTTGGGGTGCCGGGGGTTTCAATATAAATAGTATCCCCACTTTCGGGAAATTTAGTGCTTTAAATTCCCACTGTCGCTGTCTTTCTCATTTGCTCTTTCTCATTCCTGCTCTGTTCTATCGATCTGCTATACTATCGTCTTCTTCGCTAGACCAGTCTCCTACCTTTTTTCTTGAAAACTCTTCTGGGACAAGACTCCTTATTTGTGTATGAGGTCTGTTGGATCAGCTTGGGAATATTGGACGCTTTCTGCCAGGTGGTCACTAGGGCTTCCTATGATGTTATTATTTAGCAATGTAGGCATTTTATATGTATGTGTTTTGTTGATAATTTATAATGATGTTTGTATTCTATTTTGTTTTTGTAAACAGGGGTTCGATAAGTTGGGGTGAAGCCTCAGCCGTCCCCTGCGTGGGATGTCTTTATTGTAAAGTGACTAGCTGGTGGAGAGCTTTCGGATTTACCACTGGAAGAGTCCGCTGGACCTAAAGCAATAATAATGTAATGTAATGTACCACCCACATACATACATGCGCCTAGGTTGGTTTAGAATTATAATTAAGACCCATGACAACAGGCGCCGTTCAAAAGTTTGAATTTCATGGACTAGGAAGATCCATGCATACATGTGCCGATCAATGGGCTGAATTTGATAAAACTATAATATCCATGCATGCCGATTCCTGTGTCATTAGGCTGCCTTTTTATAGCAATACAAATGCCAAGCTGTCATTTGGTTAAATTCAACATTACATTACATGATTATTGCTTTAGATCCAGCGGACTCTTCCGAGCCAAATCAAGACCGGACAACCCCTGATCCGCATAAAAGATCTGCTGAAACAACCCTAGTGGTAAAACTGAAAGCTCTCCACCAGCCAGTCACTTTACAATAACGACATCCCACGCAGGGGACGCTGAGGATAATACTCCAATTTATCGAACCCCCGTTTACAAAAACAAAATAGAATACAAACATCATTATAAAATATCAACAAAACACATACATATAAAATGCCTACATTGCTAAATAATAACATCATAGGAAGCCCTAGTGACCACCTGGCAGAAAGCGTCCAATATTCCCAAGCTGATCCAACAGACCTCGCACACAAATATGGAGTCTTGTCCTGGAAGAGTTTTCAAGAAAAAAGGTAGACTGGTCTAGCGAAGAAGAAGATAGTATATAAGAAAGATAGAACAGAGCAGGAATGAGAAAGACAATGACAGCGGAAATTTAAAGCACTAAATTTCCAGAAAGTGGGGATACAACTGCTGGGGATACAACTGAAACCCCCGGCACCCCAACGGGGGAAGGTTAAATTCAAGAGAAAGACAAGAACAACCGAGGGTAAATTGGAACATTGCAAAGAATTGAACATCCACCGAAAAGCATTCAAAAAGTGCACTGTTAATTCCAACATCAATTACAAAGACCTTACTTAACACATGGGAAATTGGGTATAATCGAGCAACTCGAGACCTAATATCAGTTTTAACACACCCGATCTGTACATATAGCAGATATATTTGGTTATTTTGTAAAAGTCAAAGAACAATCAGGACCATGGCAGAGTTTATAATTGAACAAAAGCAGACTTGTATACATCTAATCTGCACTTCATTATTGTACTGGCTCCTTGCTTTGAACACAGCAGTATTAGCAAAATTATTGGTCATTTGCAACACAAATATCCTGTAGAAAGTGCACTTCACTTTTATTGGCTTCTTGATTTTGCAAACAAGAAGAAACTTATTTTGAACCATTTACAAATGAGTGACAATGTGTATTCCATGGCAACACAATATGATATTTTCTTTAATCTCCATACAAATATTATGTTTATGGCAATGATGAGTAAATGAAAATTATTGCTGGGGTGGAAACAATTAAATAATTGTTTATTTCAGGAGGAATGTCAAGAGTACATTATATACAAATACAATCTCTCTTTCCTAAGCAATAATTTCTTGATTAACTTAAACCAAACAGCAAAGTATTTACATCTAAATATACTGCATTCATGGCTTAGCTTATTACTAAAGTCTCATCAAGCACTCAACAAATGTTTCTACCAAGTGAAATGTTCATCTTCAAACTTCACTCTCACATCCAACTGACTCATCCAATTTTGTTTTTTACCCTTGAAAATATTCAAGCAGCTTTAGTTTCAATAACCACAAATTTTTGTCATGAACAACCTAAAAAAAAAAATCAGTAAATATAAGATTATTGCGTAATACATTGTAGAAACAAAGTATACAGCAGTTATGTACATGTTTGCAATTGCAACGTCATATTCAAATAAGTTAGATACAGTATTATTTCATGGAACTGTACAGGAAATGTTTTTTTATTTTGCAGTGGCTGAAATTTTTTGGGTGGTGGAAGAGAAACAAGTGACTTTGACGAAATTTATTTATAAAAATTTGTCTGAAGTGGACGCTGAATTGAAACCAATAAAAACTAATCGCACTACATAGCACTTATTTCAATAGTTTTTGGCTGTAGTATTGTCAGTAAAAAGTTGTTTTTATATCAACAGAAAAACGGGTAGAAAATGTGTCTGTAAATGCAAACCTTTTCTACAACAGAAAAGCAATTACAGTCACTGTAAAAATGCATACATAATTAGCATTTCATAATTTATTTATTTATTTATTGTTTTTTACATTTGTCGAAAGAATATTGACAGATATTAACAAATCCTGTAATATTTTAATGGTAAATCTAATATACAGATCTTGATTGCAACAAAGAGATATCACAAAGAAAACTAACCATAGTACAAACACATTTTCCATTGTAAAAACAAAAGAACAAAAGCTAGGTAGTAATATTGAGTGTACATGTAGCATAGGAGAAAATAAAGTTACACTCTTCGTCTGAAGAGAGAATAAAAAGCACAACATAATAATATAACAAAATAAAAAATAATAATAAAAAGATAATAATAATAATGGAGTTTGTAATCTCACTTCACAGACAGGAACAGCCTTCTAGTACTTTCTTTGTCTAGCAATAATAGTCTTGTTGCATTGAGTACAACAGGACCATTGCTTTGCTTGAAATATTTACAGGTTGGGCATGTACAACAGACTGGCAGATCAAAAACACAGTATAACTGTGCATTCTAAAAGTAATTACCCATCTTCGCAAGTATTAGAAGTCAACTTAAAAAATCCTAACCTAATACTGATGTTGCTGCTAAATAACTACAAAAATACAGTTGACACTTGTCTATATATAACAATGTACACAGACTGCCATAAATGATATGAATAAATGTCATTTTGATCTTCCACATCTCCGACACATAATGATACAGAAAAAACAATATAGTTTCATTAACAAGTAATCTCCCAACAAAGTTTTTATCAACAAATGCTTTGATTATAAAGCTTTGGAATATTAAAAAAAACAAACATTTGATTGATGTAACTAGCATGATATTCCTCGTAAGCAGCGAAATATAATGAATATTATTTATATAAAGCAATGAAAAGACTTGGGCTGGGTAAAAACAAAGAGCTCACTACCATGGCATTCAAAGAAATATTTACACAGCTCTAGAACTGGTACTAACAAAATCAAATGCATCTCATGTAGAGAAACATAGTATAATTTGATGATGAGCAAAACCAAATGGCTCCCTACTGTTCGTATATAGATCTAAATCTCAGACACTAATTCTAATGAAATCAAAATAAGAGTAACCAACATGGAATTTTCTTCATGATAAATATCTTTTTGGCACTTACATCCTGAGTTCAGTTGCAAGGCCAGTCCTGGAAGAAATTCAACCACACAAATGACTAAAAATGTCTAGTTTTGACATAATTATTTGAAGTCTCGTCCTCAAGTGAAATTTAGAACTTTACTGCATTCATTATCTCCACTTTAAAACAAACAAACAATCGGATTGCAAGACATTGCACACATAACATGGCAAAAGAATCTCAAGAAACATTGCACAGAAAATTGAAACTAAAGTAAACAGTGCTTCTTTCATTTCTTTCACAATCTGTCTCCGTCGGACAAAACCTTGCTCTTCCTCTTATAATATTTTTCAATTTACTTTCGCTCATTTTCTTGCACAATCTTTATCACATTTTTACACAATTTAAAAAAAAAATTTTTTTCTTTATTTTTAAACATTTTTCCTTGCTTTTTTATATTTTTTCACACCTTTTTCACAAACCCCTGCTCTTTCCTTCATATGATTCTGTTGTTCCCTTTCTCTCTCGCATATCACATTCTTTCATAACGTTTCAGACACAACAGATCTTAGTCTGTACAAGTACGATTGCCAAATTAAATTGTTTCTATTCACTAATTCTTGAACCTCAGTATTCAGCACCTCTAAACTACACAGAACATGCTATAGTACCATGGATAATAACAGTATGTAAGACCCCAATCACCATGACGTTACCTTCTCTCATTACTGTACATCTCCCTCCCATACATGTACACAAAAAAGAAGAAAATTTAATAGAACCTTACACAGTAACTAACTTACCATATTTTTTCCCTAATAATTCGGTGCCCTCTGACTGTCTTCTTATTTCTCATGCATGACTAAAGAGGTTTTTCTATCAAAATGGACAATATCTCATTCTCTTCACAATTCGCTGGCGTAGGTGATTGTCACTGCACAATGCCTTACTCTCTATTTTGATAAGACAGAGGAATGAATAACACAGTGACTGGAGC
Organism: Oncomelania hupensis; assembly: GCA_036898135.1. Classification (NCBI taxonomy): domain Eukaryota; kingdom Metazoa; phylum Mollusca; class Gastropoda; order Littorinimorpha; family Pomatiopsidae; genus Oncomelania; species Oncomelania hupensis. The sequence continues at coordinate 41,065,691 of CM072514.1, read as the reverse complement.
CATTTTCTAGATTCACATTGTCTTCTTATTTCTCATGCATGACTACAGAGGTTTTTCTATCAAAATGGACAATATCTCATTCTCTTCACAATTCGCTGGCATAGGTGTTTGTCACTGCACAATGCCTTACTCTCTGTTTTGATAAGACAGAGGAATGAATAACACAGTGACTGGAGCCATTTTCTAGATTCATATTCAGAATTGTAGATATTGGATAATATTCATCAAAATGTATCTTTATGCATCTACATCCTCTTTTCATCAAACTAGATAGTTTGTTGGTTTTCATGGACATGTCATAGCACTGAATTATCAGTTACATCTTACCACTTATAGCACTGTCACTAGCTGACACAGAAACTGAGAAAGGCTGCTGGTTGCTTGTCTCACAAAGAGTTTGCCCCTATGGAATTCGCTATGCTATAATTCATCTCCAATCTTTGTATACTGTAAAAGCTGGGGGATCGTTGTAGGAAGGGGAGGGGGTTAGGGTTTTAACTGTATAATAACTGTATAATATTGCTTTGTCGTGTTACTTAACACCTACCCAGGGGTCACATTTACTGCTAGTTGTTTGCTTATATACGCACTTGTTTGATTGCGGTGGCACATTTTCATTACAGTGGCTGTAGTTTGCTTGTAATGTATGCATGCATTCACTGATATAGGGACTAGATTCCAAATTCAGTGTTGGACAATCCCTGCTTACAAAACACACACACATACATGTAAATTTAAAAAAAATAAAAAGGCTTTCCCTAATTACATTATCCCCCAATACCAGTCTGTATAACATCGCTTTTCTAGTTACCATAACACCACCTACTGATTACCCTCAACTCCTGAACAGATCGCCCAACACACATCAGGACATTCGCCTTGAACTTGCTAGCTGCCACAGCAACTCCACCTCCTCCGACCGGCCGAGAATTCAGGTTGAGGTTACCGCCTTTGTTTCCATCCATTGTGTTCTCACCACCATACCTCTTCTTCAGCTCCTAGTACAATAACAAAACGTTTTATCAGACACTGGGTATCTTGATTTGATAAATATATAAGCTTACTGTTAATAGTTTATGAGTTTTCCTCCAAACGAAATGAATGAAACAGATCTGCTAGTCATAGTTTGCATGTGTGTGTGTGCACATGAGTGAGTGATTGGTGTGTTAGTCATTAGTTTTTATAGATAAGCTTGCTGTTCATGAGTTTTCCTCGTTTTATAAATAAAGATGTTCTGTATTCATGTCTAGATTAGGCACATACTGGACCTAAAGCAATAATCATGTCATGTCAATAATAACTATAAATAATAAAAAATAATAATAAAAAGAAAGATGCCATATATAATGTAGGATGTATATATATAGAGTGTGATATGTGCATGCCTAGCGCTCTGTATTAAGTATAGAGATATGGCACATTATACATTTATTTATTATTAGTATTACTATTATTATATTATCCATGGATCCATATCTGGGGTCCCAAAGAGCCTGCCTGAACTTTTTTCTTTGTATCAATCGTCTGTTCCCAGATGCTACTTCACACCAAGTATCTGTACTTTCTCCCAACACTGTACCTGCCAGAATGCACATAGAAAAACAGGAATTCTGAATTCTGTAGATTACGCACTGAATATGACGCTTCATTTGTTTGAAAAAAAAGTCATGATAAAACACTAGCCATTCTAGACCTATGCTATACACAGCAACACCTAATGGCAATCAATAACAAGAACATGACACCGGGGAACTAACAGGGGTGATGTCAGCACGACATCACTGGGCGAAAGTCTTATATACAGAAGTCACCGGCAAGGGTGGAGGAACCTTATGTTATTATAGATTCAACGACCATGTGCTCGGGGCCAAGGCGAGCCACACTGTACTTGTGGATTTCAGCTGTGGCCAACAGCCTGGAGAAGATTGGGTCCCGCCAAGTCTTTCTTGCCCAAGACACACTGTATGATGAAAAAAAAATCACTCATTCCATACCCAATCGGTCATCTCCAGGGTCACCAAGGACTGCGCCTTCCGTTGACCACCAGGATGGAGGTGATAAGTGTGCTACTGATGGAGAACTTGGCAAGATCCGCATGAGAGACAACATTGTCATAGGAACCTGGAATTTCAGGTCCCTAACTGCAGAGGGCAAATTAGAGGAACTGGCCCATGAGCTGGATCACTAGCGATGGAAGATTTTAGGTATCAGCGAACTGCACTGGAAAGGCCTAGGTGAAACAACGACCGACAAAGGCCACAAGAGAGATTACAGGCATGAACAGAGCATGGCATTGCATTCTTGGTCCACAAAGACATTCTAGAAACTATCATGGGTTGCCGCTCAGTCTCCAGCAGACTTATTATCATCCGTCAGAGCAGCCCCTTTCAACATTACCATCATACAGGCCTATGCCCTAACATCAGACTATGACGACAGCAAAGTCGAGGATTTCTATGAACATCTGCAGGCTGTCCTTGATCAAGTGCTGAAGAAGGACATAGTCATAGTGCAAGGTGACTGGAATGCCAAGGTTGGCCAAGATGTGTACCACAACTGGGGAGACACATGTGGACCCCAATGCAACAACGAAACAAATGACACAGGTATGAGACTCTGGGAGTTTGTCAAATACAACAATTCTGATACTGGCAAACACGCTTGGTCTCCACAAAAAAGCTAGACGATGGACCTGGCACACTCCCAGCGGGGAGCATCACAACCAGATTGACTACATTTTGACCATGATGTAGTAGATTGTCTACATTATGGTCAAGAAACGCTTCAGATCAAGCATCAACATTGGCAGGACAGGCACTTTTCCAGGAGCAGACATCGGAAGTGATCACGATCTCTTGATGATGTCTTTTCAGCTCCACTTGAAGAGAGTAAACACAGCAAAGTGCACAAGACTGAAGTTCGACCTGGACAAACTGCAAGACACGGAGGTGACAGAAATATTCCAAGCCACAATTGGAGGGAAATTTGCACTCACTGCTCATTTTGGGTGCTGGTGAAATAGATGTCAACACCATAACCACCGCCTTCAACTCAGCTGTGACAGATGCCGCCACTGAGATCCTTGGCAAGCACCGCCCAAGAAAAAACTGTGGATCACACATGAACTTTTGGACTTGTGTGACAAACGAAGAGATGGAAAATAAAAAGAAAACCTCACAAGAGCTGATGCCTACAAAAAAATCAACAATGCTATTTGAAAAGGCATGCACACAGCAAAAGAGAACTGTATAGAAGATCAATGCATGGAAATAGAGAACAGTCTGAACAAGAACAACAGCAAAAAGGCCTACCAGGCTGTGATGCGGCTGACAACAGCTCAAAGTCTCCACGATCCAAAGCAAGTCTTACAGAAGAACAAAGAGTATTGGATAGATGGACAGAGTACTGCAAATGGAGTATTGGATAGATGGACAGAGTACATCAAATGGAGACCCATCAGTTCTAGCATGTCCATGAACAGAAAAAAAGAAAACATACTCCCAATTCTCCAAGAAGAAGTTGAGGCAGGAGTGCAATCACGAAGAAGGGGAAGTCAGCGGGAAAGGACAATATACCGGCAGAATTGCTTCAAGTAGGAGGAGAAGCGATGATTGACGCCCTCACCATTATCTGCAACAAGATCTGGCAGAGTGGGGAGAGGCCTAAACCATGGAGCCAGTTGCTTGTCATCACTCTTCCCAAAAAGGGTAACCTTCAGGAATGTGAAAATTACTGCACCATCAGCCTCATCAGCCATCCCAGCAAGGTCCTCCTGAAAATAATACTCAACAGGTTGAAACCCCTAGCTGAACAAATCATAGCTGAAGAACAAGCAGGATTCAGGGCAGGGCGAAGTACCACTGAACAGATTTTCAAACTCAGAATAATCTGCGAGAAATACCTAAAGCACCAACAACATCTATATCATGTGTTTGTAGACTTCAAGAAAGCCTTTGACCGAGTCTGGCATGCAGCTCTGTGGGCAACCATGAGAGGGTACAACATCAGCCCTAACATTATTGAAGTCATCAAAAGCCTGTATGACAAGGCTACTAGTGCAGTCCTCCACAACAGCGCCATCTGGAACTGGTTCAGAACAACAATCGGTGTGCATCAAGGGTGCCTACTCTTTTTCCAACATATTCCTGGAACGTATCATGTCAGATGTCTTTGCAGATCACGAGGGCACAGTCAGCATAGGGGGTAGAGCAATCTCCAACCTCCATTTTGCGGATGACATTGATGGATTGTCCGGAGAGGAACAAGAACTTGAACAGCTGGTACAGAGGTTTGAAACCACCTCCAGAGCCTTTGGTATGGAAGGAATGGAAATAAATGCAAAGACCAAAATGATGACAACAACACCAAATGGCATCAACATGTACATCAAAGTCCAAGGACAATCCCTGAACACAGTGCATGGCTTCAAATATTTAGGAGTCATTGTATCAGACAATGGGTCCCAACAGGAAATCCTCTCCAGGATCGCACAAACAACTGCTGCCTTGACAAGGTTGAAGCCCATTTAAAAAGACAGTCCCATCGGTCTACATTCGAAGGTAATCTCCATTTTCCTCTATGCTTGCCAAAAATGGACCCTCACAGCAGATCTACAACGAAGAATGCACAGCATGGAGATGAGGTGTTACAGAAGACATCTGGGCATTTCCTAAACCAAGCACATCACCAACGACGAAGTCCGACAGATCATCACACAAGCCATTGGACAACACTAGAACATGCTCACCGTAATGATGAAACAGAAACTCAGATGGTATGGCCACTTCACCAGAGCATCAGGCCTTGCAAAGACCATCCTGCAAGGCACAGTGCAAGGAGGCAGAAGAAGAGGGAGACAAAAAAAGAGGTGGGAGGACAACATTCGAGAATGGACTGGCTTGACACTGAGAAAAGGCATGAGGGTTTCTGAGGACAGAGAAAGATGGAGTAAGCTGGTTAAACGATCACCTGTGGTGCCCCAAAATCTTCCGAGTTACAGGATATGATAGGATAGGAACAAGAACACAAATTCAAATGGTCATATCGCAGCCTCGCTATTGTCAATATTAGGGAATTATGGCAATTGACAGTAGGACTAGTAGCATTCTTGTGGCGACATGCACATCTTGAGTAATCCTCTAGGATCACTTACTTTGAGAACAGAAGTTAAACAGATTGACTGAGTTGAACTGAGTCACTTAAATATGAGTAAGAACTGAACCTAAAGAACTGTCTTTTGTCAGACATCCTCTGATCATCACCAAGGATACATTTTTAACCTGCATACCGCAAATATTTATGCATATGTGTGTATCACATCTTCATTTGTATGTGTGTTAGATCTATGGTTCAAATTGTATGGGACCGGCATGCCTACCCTCAATTTGAAGTTTCAGTATTAGCTTTTACAAATTTCAGTATTACTAAACTCAATTTCCGTATTTACTTTTACTACCTATTGTTTTTGCACTCATCCTTTTTAATATTATGCGAAGAATCATAGATTGATTTGCTGCCACAATCTTCTTTTTCTTCTTCAAAGCCTTGTAATTCTTGATATGCTGTGGGCCTTCCAACAAAGGCTGGGAAATCTCATCTTTCGTAGGCCTCAATTATACTACGTACGTACGTAGGAGACCCATAATGAAAGAAAAGATTTCAGAGCCTGCCGCTTGATGTCGTTCATACCACTGGCGGAGATGCCAAACTGGTTGGCATAAATCGTACTTTTGAGTCAGTGCTGCCGTGAATAACAAAGGACACTTCTCCGAATACGAGGCAATATATGTCTGCCCCTTGCGCGATTTCTTTGAAGATTCAGATTCACAATCACTTTGCTTAGCCATTTGTTTGGACGCCATGTTTTGAATTCTGTCTCACGAGCACCGATCTTCACTGCAACTGCGCAAAAATTGCCTCGGCAAACTTCGGTGCCTCTACCGGAAAATTCCATGCCACGTGTCTCTACTGCGACTGCGCATTGCGGCATTAAACAGGGTTTGGCTGTCTTCGGAAAAACGTCAGGTGATGCATTACCCCAGGCCAACGAGTTCGATTTTTTTCCCCCAATGTTGTTTTAATTTATTTCCAGACCGTGAAACAAGTATCCGTAATTTCTGTAGCGCTTGCCGAGTTTGTCAAATTTCCTTAAAAAATACGGAAATTCCGTACGCGTATGCATGCTTGAAGGAACCCTATTTAGTTGTAACTATACAATTATTGTGGCATTGTATTATTATTAAAATAATATAGCTTTATTATTAAAATCAACAATAATAATAATACTGATGATTATTATTACAATTATTAAATTATTAATATTATTAACCTTTGCAATTTTCAGGAAAGCTTCATCGATGTTTGTGTTCTCCTTGGCGCTAGTTTCCAGTGAATCAATCATGCTGTGCTGTTTTGCGAGGGCTGCTGCTTCTTCCTTCCTCACCTCTCTCAGTTGTTCAAGGTCACATTTATTGCCTAATACAAATAATATCAATGAAAAGGAAAATGAACTGGCATTTAATGCTTTTTAATTACTAATATGGATTTACAGTTTAACTTTATGGATGAAAAATGTTAAATGCTTTGGCTTTCTTGCCTGAAAACAAGAACAATATGAAACCAACAAGTAAAACCATCACTCTCAGCAGTCTTTTCAAACGTTTGTTTCTTATGAAGGGAAGAAAACTTGCACCATAATGATTAATGGGATAAGTCCAAACCACATCATCACCTGAATAAATGTAAAATTCAAAGCCCTGCCACTTACCAACCAGTAATTGTATAATGTTGTTTCCAGCATATCGTTTTACATCCTCCATCCATCTGGGAATGCTTTGAAATGAGGAATGTTTTGTAATGTCATAGGCTATGACAACACCATTAGCACTGCGGTAGTAACTCTGGGTGATAGTTCGAAATCTCTCTTGTCCAGCTGTGTCCCAAATTTGAAGCTGGAACAGATAAAAGGGGAAAAAAAAAAAGTTGTTAATTTGTTTTCATACCAGACATAAGGTAGCTGCTTTAGTGAATATATATATACAGGGGTGAGATTTAACCCAGGAGACTAACTAGCCCGCCGGTCTAGCTAAGTAAAGTGAGGTAGCCCGCATGGTTTTTAGGCAGCCCGACAATCGTTCACTTCAATACTGCTGCATGAGCTAGAGTCTGTTGATCACGTTGAGGGTTCTTGCCTCTCAGGATGATCGGGTGAGTCTTGTAGCTACGGGGTTCATACATGGTGAGGTAGATTCTAGAAATAAAGTTCCACATTTTCGGATCAACCACCGTCACCTTGACAATACACGTAATTTGTAGCGAGTATCTTTTTCACAAACAAAGCAGACAGCGCGCTTGGTGCGAAAGAGAAGTAGGCAAAGGGAAATAACGCTCGCGTATGCTTCATACTCGTAGCAGACGAACAGTGACCTAAAAATGCTTCGGACCGAGCTTCTAAAAGTCCAAGTAGTATCTTTTTTTTTTAGGTCGCCAGGCGGGCTGGCTCAATTATAAAGTGAGGTCACCCGAGCCGGTTTTAAGTCGCCTCGGGCGACCGGGCGACCGCTAAATCTCACTCCTGTATATATATATATGTCAGAATAACAATTTGATACAAATGTTTTGACTTTAGTAACGTAAAATTAATCTTTTATTTGATGGGGAGGGAAGTATTTACAGTCTCCCTTTTCTCTAGGCCAGCTTAATCATAATGAGGGTGGTGTCTATCTCCACTCCATTGCTGCTTTACATTCCCTGCTGCTAAAGCCTAAACAGACCCAGAGTGCACATTCACAGCTGGGTGGAGTGGCGTGCTCTTGTTTTAATCGTTTGCGCTTGGCTCAATCTTTTGGTGGCGTTTGGTGGTGGCCTTTCAACATGGTCACCCATCCATGTACTAATCCCTCTGATGTTGCTTAACACGAAACATTGCTAACTTGTGCCCAAACCACTACACTTCTGCGCCACCCATACTTTAAGTAACAAAAGTCTTTAGTATATTCTGACTAAATTTCCTAGTTCAACTAACTTTTTTCCCTCAGTTTTCATGAGAATTTTTTTATGATATGGTGAAACCTGAAGTTGTCTGGTGGAAAAAACACAGATATGAATTACTACTAAACGATGTATATATATTGTATTGGGCTTCATACAAAAGAAATAGCCTACCTTCACAAGTTTTCCATCAATGTTGAGGGTTTTCATAGTGAAGTCAACACCAATAGTGCTCCCATGTTTTTCAGTGTAAGTGCCCGATTTGAAACGTTGTACCACACAAGTCTTTCCCACTCCAGCATCACCAATCAAAACAATTTTAAACAAATAATCAAAAGCTTCGTCAGGATCTGACGAGTACGCCATATCAGAGTGTTATTTGCCGACTAACCCGTGTAAAACAGTACACAAATGTTTACACTACAGAAGCAGTCGCACTCGTCTGACAGGTCATGTAAAAGGAAATTACGTCATATTGATTTAAGCGTTTCCGGGTCAACTATGTGTTTATGATCAATCATTTCATGTACGGGCTCGTTATTTAAAATCAGGACTTACGAGATTTGTACTTCCTGTACAATAAATTATTATTACTGAAGAAAGAGAGTTATCCGCTGGCATTCCCTTAGGAACTAAACAACGACAACAATAACAATAATAATACAGTAATAACATTAAAGATGCTTTTAAAAAAAAACACAAAAACACACACACACACACACAAACTTTAAAGTACATGAAAAATAATTATTAGTCTATTATGATCAAGATAATCCGCATCAATCTACGTACTACTCCTCCAATCTTCCACCCCCCACCCCACCCCCACCCCCACCTTCTCTCTCTCTCTCTCTCTCTCTCTCTCTCTCTCTCTCTCTCTCTCTCTCTCTCTCTCCCCCTCTCTTAATCAGCTTAATAATCTGCACCAGGCGTCAGTATCGCTTGGACTTAAAGTTAATAGACAAAAAAGTAATATATTGTTTTGTTTAGAAAAGGAGGCTACTTGAGTGCCAGTGGGAGATGGTTTTTTGATAGACAAGTCATGCCTGTAGTAAGCATGTACAAATATTTAGGGATTTATTTTTCTACTCAATTGAGCTTTGTATCCGCTTGCAAAGAGTTAAGCAGTATAGCAAAAGGCGCATTTTTATGCGTTTTAAAAAGAATGCATACTGTGAATATATTTTCTGTAAAATTCTTTTAAAAAATCTTTGATTCTCAAATACAGCCCATAGCTTTGTATGGAACCTCATCGTCTTCCTAGAAAGGCGTATGTAATGTTGAGGACGTTAGATGAGAGGGGAGCAAATACATGGGCAACAAATGTGCGATCATGTCTTTTTATGTGTGGATATGGTTTTGTATAGTTAAATCAAGAAGTGCAAGAGATCAAATGTTTTTTGAGACAATTTAAACAGCGACTTGTGGATGGCAAGATTGGCGTAATCATGTACAAAACAGTGACATGTATAAAAAATGTATTGTTTATTTGGGGGCAGTAATCATTGTGTTAAAACTTATTTGGAATTAAGTCTTGACAGGCATTTAGTTTTTATAATGACTAAATTTCGATTTGGTGTGTCAGATATTGGTGTTTATTATTACAGATATGGAAATGACACACAAGCAGCTGTAAAATGCCCACTTTGCATGGAAAAAGAAGAAGATGAAGTCCACTGTGTGTTATGTTGTCCAGTCTTACATAACTTAAGAGTGTAATTTATTGCTGAAAAATATTATAGAAATCCATGTGCATCTAGACTGTGTATTTTGATGGCGTCTAATAACCCGAATATAATTAGGAAACTAAGCATATAGTACTACCTGTACAAAGCCTTTAAATTAAGAGAAATTGCTCTATCGTGATTTAATCGGAATAAGAAGTGTATGGTGTTTTTTTTAATATGTATAATGTTATGATGTACATATTCATGAAGGGGCGATGACTAAATGAATAAATAATCAATCAATCAATCAATCAATCTCTCTCTCTCTCTCTCTCTCTCTCTCTCTCTCTCTCTCTCTCTCTCTCTCTCTCTCTCTCTCTCTTTCTCTCTCTAGTTGGGACTCTAGTAGTAGTAGAATAACGTCCCTGGGACTGAAGATAAGATGTCGTGGTTGAATAAAAAGTCAAGATGAAATGCCACATTTCTGATGCAGGATGTCGTTCGTTGCAGAAGGTTGTTGATCGTTGCGGCAGGAGGAGCCCGCGCACAAATGCTGTGACAGGCGCGCGATGGGTGTAGGAGTTAGGTCGAACCGCTCCACGAGGCGTGGAGAGGTGTGGCCGTGGTAGCAAGGGCCCACAAGGAGGTGAAGGCAGAACGTGGGGACACACTGGCGATGCGTAGCAACTGTTGTCCGGAGGACGCCACCCTCCACAGGAATCCCGACGTCGCCCAAGAACAGAGAAAGGGAACAGGGCAGCCAAGGACCGGAGCGACGGCCTCTGAGCGACGTGACGTCAATCGCCGATCCGCGACCGGCGCCCGGTCGATGGAGCCCTACTGCGGTGAAAATGGTGGTTGAAGGTTGAGGTGGAGTTTCAGTTCGGCATCTCCCACGGGTGCATACAACTCCGTCATCGGACGACCGTGAACAATCTCGATCGCGGGAGTTGGCAAGATACATTGGAAGTCCTCCGACCTAGCAGATAGCGCACCCGTGGGTCTGACCGCCTCCTAGAGCAGAACTGCCATCCCTTCTCGATTGGCTGCCACCGAGTGCTTGAGCTGAGACTCGAGGCTCACCGGCCTTATATGAATGGAGCGCGATTTGTAAATTAAATGATTATTTTTTATGATATCTATAAAACATGCATTTTACCTGTATAAAAGATATTGTATACTTATAAAATGAATTGTACATCTAAAAAATACATTTTATAGCAATACAACACTTTTTATAACTATAAAGCAACATTTTAATAATACAGACTAATTTGTACAAAAGAAATCATATGCGATCATCACGCCATTTGTAAATATTATACAGAAAAACTATTTTATCTGTAAACACTGTATTTCAACTATAAACAATTACATTTTATACGTGAATAATTCATTTTATAACAACAACAATCTATAAACACTTTCTTTTATCTGTAATATAAACACTTAATTTTATAACCACAACGAGCACTTGCATGTATAGAATACATTTAATTACACGTACAAAGCATTTTATCTGTAGAATGCGTTCGGACCAGTTATTTTACATTCGGCGCCTTACAATAATTTTTTTTACTTTCTCATTGCTTCTCTCCCTTTGATTATTTTTATTTTGTAAAGTTCTCAGCGACCCAAAAGTGAATGCTATGGGTTTAGCCGAAAGACAGGTGTGACAAAGGCAATACATTATTTGTCAAGTTTTTTAATAATAAATATACAGTAACACTGACTGAATTACCTCTGCCATCTTGTTAGGTAACTTAATTGGTGAAGGACAGAAATGTCAGAATCCATGTTGGACACTTTGAAGTTTACAGATTAGTCAACATCACGATCGAGCTACTTCTCTTGGACCACGGAGAGAGCAGCAATGCGAAAGTCGGTATACTATTAATGTAAGTTTCTGATTGTTAAATAAGTGCTACGAATGCATTCTACAGGTAAAATGCATTATAGGTATACTATAAAATTTATTTTATAGACAAAAAAGCTCGTTTTTGCTATAAAAAGTGTTTCTCAATAAAATTAAGTGTTATAGATCGTTGCTATTATCAAAAGAATTTCCCAGTAATGATATAATTTACATATGACAATGTAGACCGATGATCTTGTAGTGCAGGGCCGGACCTGGAAAAAGTCGAAGGGGGGGGGGGGGGGGGGGGGGGGGGGGGGGGGGGGGGGGGGGGGGGGGGGGGGGGGGGGGGGGGGGGGGGGGGGGGGGGGGGGGGGGGGTTACGGATTCAGCGAAAGCGCGAAGCGCCGAGCCTTCTAGGAGGGTCCGGGGGCATGCCCCCCCGGGAACTTTTTTTTTTCAAGGATGCAAAATGGTGCAATCTGGTGCAATTTGAACCTTGAAAAAGCCATTTGTGATGGTCTGGGACTTTGAGCTTTTTTAACAATTGAACTGACAAACTCTGGGGTACAAAAATTTTCCTCTGCCCCTCCCTTAAAACACACACACACACACACACACACACACACACACACACACACACACACACACACACACACACACACACACACACACACACACACACACACACACACACACACACACACTTGCGCAGAACACCGTTATTTGGACTTCCTCTATCGCCACATACGTTCTGTGGACAATGGGTCGTGCTACGACCCCGTTTTTAAGTACTTTAAAGTGTTCTAACCTAACACTAACCCTAACCTAGCCCTAACCCCCTAACCCTAACCCTTACCCTAACCCTAACCCTCACGATCATTAAATGACGTCCCAACAAGGAGGTCTGTCCAAAGAACGTATGCAAACTTTGCACTAATTTGTCCCAATAACTCCGTGGTAAACATCTCACAACACACACGCACACACACACACACACACACCACACACACACACAACACACACACAATAAAATTTATTTATCAGCAGAGATTTTTTATACTATTATTATTCACTATTTTTGTTGAATCGTGTTAACGGTATAAAGCGATTTTTACCTTTTTAGTTTATGAACATTCACCGCCATGCTTTCTGTGTTTTGTTATGAAAATGAATGGAAGGTACTTTCAGTCTTGCCTGCACTAGGTTCCTCGGCATTAGTACCAATTGCGAATTGTATCTACTGGCAAAAATTCACTGCCTCTTTGAAGTCAATATCAACATCCCTATGCACTTCCAGTAAAGCAAGTCCATTGAGTCTCTGTTGCCCCATTGTAGAGCGCAGGTAGTTTTTTCATTTTGCGCAACTGACTGTTTGAACGCTCACACTCGGCAGTAGTGACAGGCAGGGTGCAACGGTTCTTTAGCATGATGAAACAGGTTGGGATAAAAATCCCTGTCACAATGTTTCAGTGCTTCTGATGCCACATGGGATGGGATGATAGCTGTCGCATTCTCAGCAGCACTTCGCCATTTGCAAACCCACCGTCAGTATTCTGCATCAAGGGTAGCGTTGTCTGGTAGGTCAGACTCCCACAACATTGCCAGTGTCTTCACCCCTTCTGGAACCTGCATGAAACCATCCTGGTTGTCTATTAAAGTGCTTGGCACCAGACAGAGACCATCAACTGCTAGGTCAGCATTTTTGAACCTCGAGTCCAGTTCGGTTGACAGGTGTTCCAAAAAAGGAATGGCAATGCTAATCTTGAAATATTCTTCTGGAGAGGCCGCAGGTTGGTTGTCACTGAGAGTCTGTCGGGATGATTGACGAGGAACAATAACATCAGTTGTCAAAGCATTTGCCATTTTGCTGACTTCACCAAACCAGGCAACGAACGCTGTTCTTAATTATCAACTTAGCATCTTAATTAATATTTCTAAAAAAGTCGTTTTTGGGGGATTATGGCAGTATCAAGGTGAAGGTGCTGGAAGAGGCTTGCGGCCAGAACAAGAAAATATGGCTGCATTTACTAATTTAGGCTTAGGGGTTGGGTTACTTGGTCGTTTCAACGGGAAAACGCTTTGGACGTTTCAACGGATCCCTTGAAATGGATTTCCGTTGAATTGTCTATAACTAACTCTTTGTACCTTGGACCAAAGGTGACTGAAAACTATCCTATCCTATCCTGTCCCGTAACTCGGAGGTCGTAGGGGCACCACAGATGATCAAACCAGTCCATTCTCGAATGTTGTCCTCCCACCTCTTTTTCGGTCTCCCCCTTCTTCTACCTTCTTGCACTGTGCCTTGCAGAATGGTCTTTGCAAGGCCTGATGATCTGGTGACGTGGCCATACCATCGGAGTTTCCGTTTCTTCACCACTGTGAGCAGGTCATCGTGTTGTCCAATGGCTTGTGTGATGGTCTGTCGGACTTCGTCATTGGTGATGTGTTGGGTATAGGAAATGCCCAAAAGTCTTCTGTAGCACCTCATCTCCATGCTTTGTATTCTTCATTGTAGATCTGCTGTGAGGGTCCATGCTTCGCAAGCATATAGGAAGATGGAGATGACAAGGGAGCGCAGCAGTCATACTTTGGAATGTAGACTGATGGTCCTGTCTTTCCAAATGGGCTTCAACCTAGTCAGGGCAGCAGTTGTTTGTGTGATCCTGGAGAGGACTTCCTGTCGGGACCCATTGTCTGATACAATGGCTCCTAAATATTTGAAGCTATGCATTGTGTTGAGGGATTGGCCTTGGACTTTGATGTCCGTGTTGATGCCATTGGTGTTGTTGGTCACCATTTTTGTCTTCTCTGCACTTATTTCCATTCCATAAGCTCTGGAGGTGGTGTCAAGCCTCTGTACCAACTATTCAAGTTCTTGTTCCTCTCCAGCCAATCCATCAATGTCATTAGCAAAACGAAGATTGGAGATTGCTCTACCTCCTATGCTGACTGTGCCTTCGTGATCTGCAAGGGCATCTGACATGGGGCGCCATAGGAAGATGTTGAAGAGTGTTGGAGAGAGTAGGCATCCTTGACGCACACCGATGGTTGTTCTGAACCAGTTCCCGATGACGCTGTTATGGAGGACTGCACTGGTAGCCTTATCATACAGGCTTTTGATGACTTTAATAATTTTAGGGCTGATGTTGTACACTTTCATCGTTGCCCATAGAGCTGCATACCAGACTCGGTCAAACGCCTTCTTGAAGTCTATGAACACATGATATAGATGTTGCTGGTGCTGTAGGTATTTCTCACAGATTATTCTGAAAACTGCAATATTTTAAAAACAATTAAAAAAAATTGAAACTCTTTGCATTAAACAAAATTTCAATTCCTTTTTTTTTTCAGTTTGGAGGGGGGGGGGGGTTCCGGAACCCAGGTAACCCCTCCTCTCCTCCCCCTGGGTCCGGCCCTGTAGTGCATGTCAGATGCTTCCTTATGTGCCAAGTCCGTCTGTCCCAAGGACTCACGAAGGTATGCTTTCTGAGTGGGCACAAGTGTCACACCTCTTTGCTATGCGCGGGAAAAAAAACAGGTGTTTTATCAGGTCCGTTTTGTACAAATCTTCTTGGTATAGTTGATTTGTACGTTTCTCCCAGTTTACATCTTCGTCGGTCTGCTAGATGATATAATCATATTTTTGGGAAATATATCTTTGTTCTTTGAGTTTAGGTAGAGGAGACTAAAGTTCCTTCGAATGATAGCAGATTTGGAGGGATCCCGCGGGTCATATGTGGTGACCCATGCTATTTTGGGAGGATTATTTCTTCTAGGCTGGGTGAGCAAGTTGATCTGCCTTTGTTGGCACCTTTCTTCAGTTCTCTCACTGCTGTTTGGTAGTTCCAGCTCGCCATGTATAAATAGTGACATACTCTTCAACCCTCTCCTCAAGTCTCATATCCTCACTGCAAATCATACAGTCCTTACTCCCGATATGAGCCCCTTAAAGACAGAGGGAGCATGGCAGCTGTTTGGTGGAAGATATGAGTTGACAGCTCTTGGAAAAGACATATGTAATAATTCTGTCTCATCTCAGCGTTAAATTATGTCCAGGTGTTTGTAAATGTTTTATTATTATTATTATTATTATTATTATTATTATTATTATTATTATTATTATTATTATTATTATTATTATTATTATTATCATTATTATTATTATTATTATTATTATTATTATTATTATTATTATTATTATTATTATTATTATTATTATTATTATTATTATTATTATTATCATTATTATTATTATTATTATTATTATTATTATTATTATTATTATTATTATTATTATTATTAATATTATTATTAATATTCTTCTTCTTCTTCTTCTTCTTCTTCTTCTTCTTCTTCTTCTTCTTCTTCTTATTATTATTATTATTATTATTATTATTATTATTATCCTATCCTATCTTGTCCCGTAACCCGGACGATCGTTTAACCAGCATACTCCATCTTTCTCTGTCCCCAGCAGCCCTGATGGCTTCGCTCAGTGTCAAGCCAGTCCATTCTCGAATGTTGTCATCCCACCTCTTTTTCGGTCTCCCTCTTCTTCTACCTCCTTGCACTGTGCCTTGCAGAATGGTCTTTGCAAGGCCTGAAGATCTGGTGACGTGGCCATACCATGGGAATTTCCGTTTCTTCACCACTGTGAGCAGGTCATCGTGTTGTCCAATGGCTTGTGTGATGGTCTGTCGGACTTCGTCGTTGGTGATGTGTTGGGTATAAAAAATGCCCAGAAGTCTTCTGCAGCCCCTCATCTCCATGCTTTGTATTCTTCGTTGTAGATATGCTGTGAGGGTCCATGCTTCGCAAGCATATAGGAAGATGGAGATGACAAGGGAGCGCAGCAGTCTTACTTTGGAATGTAGACTGATGGTCCTTGTCAGGGCAGTAGTTGTTTGTGCGATCCTGGAGAGGACTTCCTGTCTGGACCCATTGTCTGATACAATGGCTCCTAAATATTTGAAGCTATGCACTGTGTTGAGGGATTGGCCTTGGACTTTGATGTCCTTGTTGATGCCATTGGTGTTGTTAATCATCATTTTGGTCTTCTCTGCACTTATTTCCATTCCATAAGCTCTGGAGGTGGTGTCAAGCCTCTGTACCAGCTGTTCAAGTTCTTGTTCCTCTCCAGCCAATCCATCAATGGCATTCGCAAAACGAAGATTGAAGATTGCTCTACCCCCTATGCTGACTGTGCCTTCGTGATCTGCAAGAGCATCTGACATTAGGCACTCTAGGAAGATGTCGAAAAGTGTTGGAGAGAGTAGGCATCCTTGACGCACACCGATTGTTGTTCTGAACCAGTTCCCGATGACGCTGTTATGGAGGACTGCACTGGTAGCCTTGTCATACAGGTTTTTGATGACTTCAATAATTTTAGGTCTGATGTTGTACACTTTCATTGTTGCCCATAGAGCTGCATGCCAGACTCGGTCAAACGCCTTCTTGAAGTCTATGAACACATGATATAGATGTTGTTGGTGCTGTAGGTATTTCTCACAGATTATTCTGAGGTTGAAAATCTGCTCAGTGGTACTTCGCCCTGCCCTGAATCCTGCTTGTTCTTCAGCTATGATTTGTTCAGCTTGAGGTTTCAACCTGTTGAGTATTATTTTCAGGAGGACCTTGCTGGGATGGCCGATGAGGCTGATGGTGCGGTAATTTTCACACTCCTGAAGGTTACCTTTTTTGGGAAGAGTGATGACAAGCGACTGGGTCCATGGTGTAGGCCACTCCCCACTCTGCCAGATCTTGTTACAGATAATGGTGAGGGCATCAATCATCCCTTGTCCTCCTGCTTGTAGCAGTTCCGCGAGTATGTTGTCCACTCCCGCTGACTTCCCTTTTCTTCAGCGATTGCACTGCTGCCTCAATTTCTTTCCGTAGAATTGGGAGAATTTTTTCTTCTTCTCTGTTCTCTGGACATGCTAGAACTGATGGGTCTCCATTTGGTGTACGGTTGTAAAGGTCAAAGCATTACTCTGTCCATCTGTCCAACACTTCTTGTTCTTCTGTAAGGCATATGCCAGACTTGCTTTGGATCGTGGAGACCTTGGGCTGTTTAACACTTGTCAGCCGCTTCACAGTCTGGTAGGCCTACTTGCTGTTGTTCTTGTTCAGACTGTTCTCTATTTCCTGGCATTGATCTTCTATCCAGTTCTCCATTGCTGTGCGCATGCCTTTTCGGATGTCATTGTTGATTTTTCGGTAGACATCGGCTCCCTGTGAGGTGTTCTTTTTCTTTTTTTCTCTTCATTTATCACACAGATCTAAAAGTTCAAGTGTGATCCACGGCTTCTTCTTTGGTCGGTGCTTTCCAAGGATCTCATTGCCGGCATCTGTCACAGCTGAGTTGAAGGTGGTGGTCATGGTGTTGACATCTACTTCACCAGCCCCCAAAATGAGCAGTGGTGCAAATTTCCCTCCAATTGTGGCCTGAAATAGTTCTGCCACCTCGGGTCTTGCAGTTTGTCCAGGTCGAACTTCAGTCTAGTGCACTTTGCTGTATTTACTCTCTTCAAGTGGAGCCGGAAAGACATCATCACGAGATCGTGGTCACTTCCGATGTCTGCTCCTGGAAAAGTGCGTGTCCTGCCAATGTTGATGCTTGATCTGAAGCGTTTCTTGACCATGATGTAGTCGATCTGGTTGTGATGCTCCCCGCCGGGACTGTGCCATGTCCATCGTCTGGAGTTTTTGTGGAGACCAAGCGTGTTTGCCAGTACCAGATTGTTGTATCTGGCAAACTCCAAGAGTCTCAGACCCATGTCATTTGTCTCGTTGTTGCAGTGGGGTCCACATGTGTCTCCCCAGTTGTGGTGCGCATCTTGGCCAACCTTGGCATTCCAGTCGCCTTGCACTACGACTATGTCCTTATTCGGCACTTGGTCAAGGACCGGCTGTAGATTTTCATAAAAATCCTCCACTTCGCTGTCGTCATAGTCTGATGTTGGGGCATAGGCCTGGATGATGGTGATGTTGAAAGGGGCTGCTCTCAGACGGATGGTAATGAGTCTACTGGAGACTGGGCCTGGATGATAGTGATGTTGAAAGGGGCTACTCTCAGGCGGATGGTAATGGGTCTACTGGA
>CM072514.1:40974578-41044578 GCA_036898135.1 Oncomelania hupensis | reverse complement strand
AAGATTTTCACGATCCAAAGCAAATCTGGCATATGACTTACAGAAGAACAAGAAGGATAGATGGACAGATAACTGCTCTGACCTTTACAACCACACACCAAACGGAGACCCATCAGTTCTAGCATGTTCCCAGAACAGAGACGAAGAAGAAATCCTCTTAATTCTCCGAGAAGAAGAAGCAGTCGCTGAAGAAAGGGAAGACAGCGGGAGTGGACAACATACCGGCAGAATTGCTTCAAGTAAAAGGAGAAGCGATGATTGACGCCCTTACCATTATCTGTAACAAGATTTGGCAGAGTGGGGAGTGGCCTACACCACGGACCCAGTCGCTTGTCATCACCATTCCCCCAAAAAAGGTTACCTTCAGGAGTGCGAACATTACTGCACCATCAGCCTCATCAGCCATCCCAGCAAGGTCCTTCTGAAAATAATACTCAACAGATTGAAACCTCAAGCTGAACAAATCATACCTGAAGAACAAGCAGGAGTCAGGGCAGGGCGAAGTACCACTGAACAGATTTTCAACCTCAGAATAATCTGCGAGAAATATCTACAGCACCAACAACATGCCTTTGTAGACTTCAAGAAAACGTGTGACCGAGTTTGGCATGAAGCTCTGTGGGCAACTATGAGAGTGTACAACATCAGCCCTAAAATTCTTGAAGTCATCAAAAACCTGTATGACAAGGCTACCAGTGCAGTCCTCAACAACAGCGCCTTCTGGAACTGGTTCAGGACAACAATGGGTGTGCGTCAAGGATGACTACTCTCCCCAACACTCTTCAATATCTTCCTGGAACGCATCATGTCAGATGCCCTTGCAGATCACGAAGGCACAGTCAGCATAGGGGGTAGAGCAATCTCCAACCTCCATTTTGCGGATGACATTGATGGATTGGCTGGAGAGGAACAAGAACTTAAACAGCTGATACAGAGGCTTGACACCACCTCCAGAGCTTATGGAATGGAAATAAGTGCAGAGAAGACCAAAATGATTACCAACAACACCAATGGCATCAACATGGACATCAAAGTCTACAATCAATCAACACAGTCCAAATATTTAGGAGCAGGGCCCGACCTGGGAAAAGTCGAATGGGGGGGGGGGGGTGTTACAGATTCAGCGAAGGCGCGAAGCGCCGAGCCTTCTAGGGGGGTCCGGGGGCATGCAGCCCCCGGAAATGTTTTTTCAAGGATGCAAAATGGTGCAATCTGGTGCAATCTGAAAAAGCCATTTGTGATGGTCTGGGACTTTGAGCTTTTGTAACAATTGAACTGACAAACTCTGGGGTACAAAATTATCCTCTGCCCCTCCCTTAAAAAAAAACAACACACACACACACACGCACCCACCCACCAACACACACACACACACAAACATTTATTTATCAGCAGAGATGTTTTGTATACTATTATTATTTACTACTTTTTGTCGATCGCTAACGGTATAAAGCTTTACCTTGTAGTTTATGAACATCACCGCCCTGCTTTCACTTTCAGTCTTGCTGCACTAGGTTCTCGGCATTAGTACCATTTGTGAATTGTATCTTCTGGCAAAACAGTTCACTGCCTCTTTGTAGTCAATATCAACATCCCTGTGTACTTTCAGCAAAGCAAGTCCATTGAGCCTCTGTTGCCCCATTGTAGAGCGCAGGTAGTTTTTCAGGTTGCGCAACTGACTGTTTGAACGCTCACACTCGGCAGTAGTGACAGGCAGGGTGCAAAGGTTCTTTAGCATGATGAACAGGTTGGGATAAAAATCCCCGTCACAATGTTTCAGTGCTTCTGATGCCGTGGATGGGATGATAGCTGTCGCATTCTCAGCAGCACTTCGCCATTTGCAAACCCACCGTTGGTATTCTGCATCAAGGGTAGCGTTGTCTGGTAGGTCAGACTCCCACAACATTGCCATTGTCTTCACCCCTTCTGGAACCTGCATGAAACCATCCTAGTTGTCTATTAAAGTGCTTGGCACCAGACAGAGACCATCAACTGCTAGGTCAGCATTTTTGAACCTCGAGTCTAATTCGGTTGACAGGTGTTCCAAGAAAGGAATGGCAATGCTATTGCTAATCTTGAAATATTCTTCTGGAGTGGCCGCAGGCTGGTTGTCACGGAGAGTCTGTCGGGATGCTTGACGAGGAACAATAACATCAATTGTCAAAGCATTTGCCATTTTGCTGACTTCACCAAACCAGGCAACGAATTATAGTTCATAATTATCAACTTAGCATCTTAATTAATATTTCTAAAAAGTCGTTTTGGGGGGATTAGGGCAGTATTAAGGTGAAGGTGCTGGAAGAGGCTTGCGACCAGAAGAGGAAAATATGGCTGCAATTACTAATTTAGGCTTAGGGGTTGGGTTACTTGGTCGTTTCAAAGGGGAAACGCTTTGGACGTTTCAACGGATCCCTTGAAATGGATCCCTTGAAATGGATTTCCGTTGAATTGTCTATAAATAATTCTTTGTACCTTGGACCAAAAGAGACTAAAAACTGCAATGATTTAAAAACAATTTTTTTTAAAATTGAAACTCTTTGCATTAAAAAAAATTTCAATTCTTTTTTTTTTTTTATAGTTTGGAGGGGGGGGGGGTTCAGGAATCCAGGTAACCCCCCTCCCCTGGATCCGGCCCTGACCTGGAGCCATTGTATCAGACAATGGGTCCCGACAGGAAGTCATCTCCAGGATCACACAAACAACTGCTACCCTGAAAAGGTTGAAGCCCATTTGGAAAGACAGGACCATCAGTCTACATTCCAAGATAAGGATACTGCGCTCCCTTGTAATGTTTATGAAAGCGAAAGTAAAACTATTGTATTTCCGGTTCGTGTCTTACGAGATTTCAGTATTTATGTTTTTACCCAGCATGCTTTAGAAACAACGACTTGGTAACGGACACTCTCCTATTCTGCTCATCAGCCAGAATACATCTCAGAACCATCAACACACGAGTTGTGTTATTTGTTACGTTTGTTCTGTCAGTGTATTTTCCCTCCACCTTAAACACTACACTTGTAATCTCCATCTTCCTATACTTTTGCAAAACATGGACCCTCTGTCCCTCACAGCAGATCTACAACAAAGAATACAATGCATGGAGATGAGGTGCTACAGAAGACTTCTGGGTATTTCCTATACCCAGCACATCACTAACAACGAACTCCGACAGACCATGACACAAGCCATTGGATAACACGATGACCTGCTCACAGTAGTGAAGAAACGGAAACTCCGATGGCATGGCCACGTTACCAGAGCTCCAGACCTTGCAAAGACCATCCTGCAAGGCACGGTGCAAGGAGGCAGAAGTATAGGAAGACAGAAAAAGAGGTGGGAGGACAACATTCAAGAATGCACAGGCTTGACACTGAGCGAAGCCATGAGGGTTGCTGAGGAAAGAGAAAGATGGAGTACGTTGGTTAAACGATCATCTGTGGTGCCCCTCCGACCTTCGAGTTTCGAGATAGGATAGGATAAGACCTTAAATGCAAATCTTAGCGGTCGGTTTGTGCAACTGTTGCCCGTTATATCATGTTTTAATGTGAGAACAATGCAAATGCAAGCAAAACAATACATGATCCATCAGGTCCATTTGCAATAGTATAACCTTTGAATGAGGGTCACACACAAAAAAGTGATGATGAAGGTGGGTTACAGCTCCACTGCAGTTAGTAAGTAGGAGGATAACAGAATTGTTTAGTACTGGGTAGCACGTGCTGTACAAAATCGCTGTGGTCAGGGAGCAACGTCCGGCCAGCTGCTGTAGGCCAAGAGCGGATTCTTGCCGGGTAAAATTAGGAATGTTGATGGATAGTACGTGGTACCTGTAGGTAGGTACCAACGGGTCTTTTACGTATAAGGAGCAAACTGACGCTCCATAGCTTGGGATTGGTTGCGAGCCCGGGGAACGATCTGTTCGATGACGTAGGGTCGGTGCATCGCCTTTTGTAGAGAGGGTGGTGATTTCCGAAGGGTTAGGATTGGTTGGTGAAAAGGGGTTAGGATATAAAAGACCCGGAAAAATGGTCTGCAGAGGTTGGCTGGTTTTTGGTGTGTGTGCACAATCTAGCTCTCTTTCTCGGTTCCATGCTGTTAGTCTTAGGAAAGTAGATATTTTCAAAGGGAGGAAAGTGTGGTGAAGGAACATTGAAGATGAGGTAAGGACCAACAAATTTATTTAACTTTCTTTGTATTGTTAGTTATAATATATGTGCATGCGAGTTTTATATTTCTTGATTGTCATGTATTAAGTTAGATTATTAAAAAGGTACATAAAGTGGAAGCAAGCTGTAGTTCAGTGTTATATTTTTGAGCGCATGACGATACCTTTGGACGGCAGTGAGACTTGCTCTGTTTTGTGTGTCTTACGTGCTGTGATTGTGTTGAGTTAAGGCCCGGTCCCCGTATAAGTAGAAAAGTAGGTTAGTTAGGTTACCTCTCACAAGTTAACGCAAACAGGGACGCGTTACAATAGTATAACCTTAGAGAAAAAAGTTTTACAAGGGAATGAGATAGTGGTAAAGGATGATTAAAGATTGCTTAGTCTAGCCTGCTTACAATAGTGACTCCGGTGTACAAAGTGTTAGTATAACGTTGGCACGTGCGATACACATCGCCTGCTCAGCGGTCATTAGCCGGTAAAGTTTATAGTCTACATAGACAGACAATGATGCATACACATGTTCAGACATTCTTTGTGTGTGTGCGGGACCATGAGTAGTCTTGACCACGTGATAAGTACTAGGGCGTAGTCAGTCACGTGGTAATGACGTAGGAATTAAGACATCTCCTTATGAAGAGGGGTGCTTCTTGGGAAACTTGTAGTATTTAACCCACGACGAACAAAGGACTTGCCCTCTTATCTCTGGTCTCCTGCTTCTGATAGACCTAGAACAACTTTGCTCCATCTGGTCTAGGTGTAGCCTTTAGAGTGTTTTATTCATAATGTGTCTAAGAGCAGGAGAGAATTTATAGTAGTTGTAGAATATATGTAGGGTAATAAGTGTAGGGTGTACAATGTTTAGAAATTGGTGTGAGTGCAGAATTAGATGGTAAGTAGTCAGTGAGTTAGTTAGTGAGTGAAGATTGATTTTTAGGGCAAGAATTAGTGGTTTCCCAAAGGAGGAAATGAGAGTGGAAAAGAGAAAGAAAATGAGGTAAGATGAAATGAGTTTATTTGAACATCTTATGTATTGTTAGTTAGAGTTTAAGTGCATGAGAATTGTATGTTACTTGAATGATGTATACTAGTTAGATTATTAAAATTGGATAAATGAAGATAAGCTATGGTTTATTGTGATTTATTTGAGCGCATGGCAAACCCTTTGTGAACGGCAGTGAGGCTGGTTTTATTTTGTATGTCTTGAATTATAATTTGGTTTGTCATGCCCTTTCCCCGTACAAGTACAGAATTAAGTAGTTTAGATTAACTCTCACAAGATAACGCAAATAATAGAGACGCGTTACATTGGTGGACTTGCGGTTTGTCTACTTGTAAGGGTAAAATTTTGGTTGAATTAATTCATTTTCAAGTGAGCAAATTTTAGTGTGTAAGATGGGAGACGAATGGGATTCTCCACCCAGAGACACTACAATTCCCTGTCCGCCGGATCATAGGATTTTTTTTTGAGCATTTGAGTTCTCAGGCCTTGTGGGAGGAATATATAATTAACGAAGAGGAGGAGGACATAAAGGCCATCAAAAGCATTCTGTTGGATAGACTTTTCGATCCCTCCGAAAACACGCTCGTGGTCATGGACGAGGTGGCGGGGGATATCTATGACAGTTTTCATCATGAGGAGTCCTTCTATGAAAAGTTTGCTTATCTCCCAGCCCGTGCGTGGTACACGATAGGTTACATAGAAGAACTTCACAGACTCTGTGTGAGGGAAGTCCGAACGAATTGTTGTTAAAACAACAACAACAACAACAAAAACAACAACAAGAAGATTTTAGTTTTTGTAGATGAGTCTGGGAGAAGAATAGTAAGGGGAAGAAAAGTTGTTTAGAGTTTTAATGATGTTAAACGGGATTAGCAATGTCCAAGGCTCGAAAAGCTACGCTCCAGGTGCCGATCACTTTTCCAAGGCCACTAAACGCTGACAATAGTTCCATAGAATCCTTAGATTTGGCGGACGCTTATCACTTACGGTCAAGGGTGGTCCCTAGGGCGGTTCAATCATTAGCACAAGTAAATCAGAGTGTGCTCGACACTACTGCACAGATAAGAGATATAGAAAATAGACTGTCTCAACTGCAGGACGAAGAGGACGATTTGCGACATAGTGTGTTAAATGGAAGGTTAGATCAACAGAATTTAGAAACAACATTTAGAATAGGGAGTGTCTTTAGTCCGACATCCGAGTTGCAAGACCAGGATAATACTTATTTACAAGGTCAACGGGAGTTAACCACGCCGACCCCAAGCATGGAGAGTGAAAATAGTTTTCATAGGGCTGGTTACCACACGCTGGACTCTTCCCGACGCCGATGTCTTCCTGCACCATTAGACGCGCCTATCGAGCTGCCAGGTAATTTAAGTCCAGAGGCCTTCTTAGGAAGTGAAAGTGAGGATGCCATGCTGTGGCTCAAAAGATTTGAACTTTATGTGGAGTTGAAACAGTGGGATAGGCCTCGAGTAGCTAAAATTTTTCCTCTTTTTCTGAGAGACAATGCTGCTGTGTGGTACGATAGTTTAACTTCAGAACATACAGCTACGTTTGCGGACTTGAAAGACGCTTTTGTTGAGAGATATTTTCCTCATGAGACACTTCGTTGGGTGCGTTTGGACGAGTTCAACACTCGTGCTCAAAAATCGGAGGAGTCTGTGGTGGTGTATGGACAATTCATGATGAAGTTGGGGCGTGAACTGAGAAAGACAGATAGGGACATTATGGAAGCAATAGTTCGAGGACTTCGACCTTCATTGAAATCATTTGTGTTACAGAGAGAGCCTAATACGTTAGAAGATGTGCTCCGTTATGCAAAAGTGGCGGAGGCTTTCAAAACAGACAATTCTAATGATCAAACCATACAAGACCTAACTTCACAGATCAGTAAAATTACTTCTGAAATGGTGAGCTTGCGCAAAGCTACGATTGCGTCACTGGACCAGTCGACGTCTGCAGTGGCTCAGGTCATGCATAATGATTATCAGTCTTATCCTCAGGCTGCTAATCAAGTGTACAGAAATCCAGTGCCTAGACAGCCCCTCCAGTTTGCCGTTCGTAATGAGCAAACACGAATGCCACGGACGCCCAGAATAATCAATACTTATCAAACAAATCGCCCCTTACCTGTCCCAGGGCGCCAAGGGCCAGGTGTACATGTCAGGCCTACATATCCAATGCGTGTTTTTCAATGTTATGGATGTGGTGCCACGGACCATCGAAAGTCGCAATGCCCATACCAAAATACAAGATGTAGCAATTGTCGTAAGGTGGGACATTTGCATATTGTGTGCAAATCTCCAACTTTCCAACGACCCCAATAGGGATTCCTCCGGTTTAGGCGACGTAACGTCCGGAAAATGAAGCGTAAGCCGGAGAACACACATACCATTGGTATTATCAATAATGATGTCTCAAATCGGGTGATATTGCGAATACAGAACATACCTACATATGCGTTGGTAGATACAGGAGCCTCTCTGTCTTGTATGAGTTTAGAACTCTATAACAAGTTGTGTTTAGCAGAACATTTTCCGATGCAACCTCCTACTATAACTAAGGTGCAAGGCTTAGCCAGTACACAGGTTAAAATTAAAGGTAAGGTGACCATTCCTTTTGTAATGGCAGATATAGAGTTAGTTCAAACTTTTGCAGTCATGGAAAATATTAATATTTCGCTCATATTAGGGTTAGATTTTATGATTGAACATCAAGTAGTCGTGGATTTAGTAAATGCACAGGTCATTTTGTATAATGGTCTAACGGCAACTTCTCTTTTCAAAGAAGAAACACGGGAGGAAGCAATTATAGATACTTTGACGGAAATTCCTCCACGGTCAGAAATGATAGTATCTCTCAAGGTCAACACGAGACAGTCTGGCAAAACATTTGTGTTTGAACCTCGCCAGTCATTTGCTAAAGCATGGGGGGTCATGCCGGCACGAACAGTTACAAAGGTACTGCAGGGAAGGGTTGCTGGAAAATTGTTGAATAATACTAACGCAACCCGTGACGATTGTACCAGGCACAGTAATTGGCTATCTTGAGGAGGTGAGTGAGGTTATTGCACAGTCTCCCATGCCATTAGTAGCTCCTGTTAATGTGGCCCCTGAGAATTTACCCAAGGTGAGGTCAAGTTTGCAAGAGTTAGGTATTGATCTTTCTAATTCTGATCTTTCAGAAGAACAGCAACAGCAAATGGCTGAGTTTCTTTTATCAAACAGAGATGTGTTTGCCATTAATATGTCAGAGTTAGGACTTACCCAGTTGCAAGAAATGCATATTGACACTGCGAATAACCCGCCTGTAAAACAACGTCCGTATCGCGTATCTCCTCACATCAAGAATGAGATTGATAAGCAAGTAAGCGACATGCTACAGCATCAAATCATTAGACCAAGCACAAGTGCTTACTCATCACCCGTTGTGATGGTGAGAAAAAAAAATGGTGAATATCGATTTGCAGTCGATTATCGTAAATTGAATGCAATAACCACTACAATTAATTATCCTCTTCCACAGTTTGAGGATTGTGTTGACTTATTGAGTGGTTCCTCAATATTCTCAGTGATGGACCTTATGTCCGGATTTTGGCAAATTCCAGTAGCAGAGAATTCAAAG
Organism: Oncomelania hupensis; assembly: GCA_036898135.1. Taxonomy (NCBI): domain Eukaryota; kingdom Metazoa; phylum Mollusca; class Gastropoda; order Littorinimorpha; family Pomatiopsidae; genus Oncomelania; species Oncomelania hupensis. Next base: position 41,035,786 of record CM072514.1, on the reverse strand, counting down.
GCAAAAACAGCGTTCATTTGTCACTCTGGACTATATGAATTTGAACGTGTTCCTTTTGGGTTAAAGAACTCTCCTGTGATTTTCCAAAGTGTCATGGAAACCGCTTTACGCGGATTGAACTATAAAACGGCACTGGTTTATGTTGATGACATAATTGTGTTTTCAAAAGACTTTCAAACACATTTAGACAATTTGAGTGATGTTTTCAATCATCTGAGAGCAGCTAATCTCAAGATGAAACCTGCTAAGTGTCAATTTGCGGTCAAGGAGGTGGTATATCTTGGTCATGTTATCTCTAAATATGGTCTTTCTGCCGACCCAAATAAAGTTGCAGTGGTGAAGAATTTTCCTGTGCCTCGCTCACAGCGCGATTTGCGTTCATTCTTAGGACTTGCTAATTACTACAGAAAGTTTGTGCAAGGATTTTCGTCAATAGCGACTCCTCTTAATAGGTTGCTCGCTAAGAACGTTCTATTTCAATGGAGTGAAGAGTGCCAAATTTCTTTTGATAAACTCAAAGAGGCGTTAACTACGGCGCCTGTGTTATCGTTCCCAGACTTTAGCAAGCTGTTCATTCTGTATACAGATGCCTCGTCTCACGCCATTGGTTATGTTCTCGGTCAAGTAGATGATAGTGGGCGTGAAAGAGTAATCAGTTACGGTATTCGCGCATTGAGAGAATAAGAGCGAAAATGGTCTATCTCTGAACGGGAATGTTTAGCAGTGGTGGAAGGAATTAAACAGTACCGTGTGTATTTAGCTAATCGTAAATTTACGGTTAAGACTGATCATTTTGCCATCCAGTTCTTGAAAACCACTAAGGACCCCACTGGTAGATTAGGACGGTGGATGATTTTTCTTCAGGCTTATGATTTTGACATTGAATACAAACCGGGAAAAGCTCATGGTAATGCTGACTCACTTACTCGACGTACATATCCTGATATACCCGAAGAAGAAAGTCAGGAAGCAGGTGATTTACCTCCACTTTTTCCTGTACAGCAACTTAGGCCTAGTATCAGTACAGACACTACCTCCGTTTCCGATAGTGTTGATTGTTGGGCACAAGAACGCGTGTATATTATTGATACCACCGAGCCTAAAATCATCCAACGGTTGCAACAACAAGATGCACAGTCTTCTCCCATCCTTGAATACATGACTGAAGGTATATTACCCGATGATCAACGTGTAGCTCGAAGAATTGTGCTTGACGCACAGGATCACATCTTGGAAGACGGTATACTGTATCACTTGTGGTATCCCTTAGGGCCTGGTCATCGACAGGACCGGATAGTTAAACAGTTAGTAGTGCCACATTCGTTGCGAAATGATGTATTGTTAGCATATCATGACTCTCTCATGGCAGGTGCTCACCAAGGTGTTGAAAGAACTTATCAGTCGATTCGACTCAAATATTTTTGGCCTAGCATGTACGGTGATATTACAGAGTATGTGAAGAGCTGTTTAGATTGTCAACAGAGTAAACGGGATTATGCAGGAAAGAGACCGTCTCTGTGTCCCCTCCCAGTGCAAGGGTTGTTTCAAAGGTTACACATTGACTTTTTAGGACCGTTAGAGACCACTACTGAAGGGTATAAATATATTCTTCTTATTGTTGATGCTTATTCCAAGTGGCCTGAAGCTTTTCCATTGGTTACGTCTGAAGCTACAGAGGTGGCTTGGGTTTTGTATAGAGAGATATTTTGTCGATATGGTGCACCTGATTCGTTGTTATCTGACAGAGGTCAGAATTTCTTATCTAAACTGGTCAGTGAACTCTGTGCAATTTTTCAAGTTACACGTTTGAGAACAAGTGCGTATCATCCCCAGACAAATGCTCAGTGTGAACGTTTCAACAGTTATATGGTTACTTCTCTCCGTACTTTGTGTGCACAGAATACCAAAGAGTGGGCAAAACATTTGCCAGCGGTTCTCTCAGCTTATCGTGTGACTCCAGCTACAGAATCTACTCAATTCACACCATATTTCTTGTTGTTCAAGAAAGAGTGCAGACTTCCCCTTGATGTAGCTTTAATACCTACCTCAAAGCTCCCCGCACCCGCTCAGCAATGTATGCAAGATATTTTAGAAGGTTTTCAGCTTACTCAACAAATAGTGACCACAAATATCAAAAGTGCTCAAGAAAAGTATTCTCGTCAATACGACAAGACGTCTCGACCACACAAATTTGTTGTCGGACAAAAAGTTTGGTTATATACGCCAAAAGTTAAAGTTGGAGTGTCAAGGAAATTAGCTCGTCAGTGGTCTGGTCCTTACTATATTTGTCTTGAGCTACCCAATGATGTTTTCATTATCAGACGAAGTTCTGACAACAAACAGATGTCCTCACCTGTTCATGCTATGCGTTTAAAGCCATTCTTTGATCCCCAGGATCGCCCTACAAATATTATTTCGGATCTCGATGATCAAGAAACAGAAAGTGAAACTGACCTTGAACCTTCTAATGATACTTCTAGTGATGACGAAACACAAAGTGATAGTGGTACACAACCTGAGAAACTATATGATGACAATGAAAACAAGGCTGTGCAAACGGAGGACAGCAGTGAACCTCAAAGTGTGAGACTCGAGAAAGCTACACAACAAAACGATGAAACTAGTGATACTCGATCCCAGGAGAAGGGTCGAGCGTCACAAATGAATGTACCTCCTAAACGTATTTCTCAAAACAGGTCGCAGGTAACGAGCACAGGTCAGTCTCAAGGTGATACAGTGGTATCATCGTCAAGTACAGATATTGAAGAGCCTGTGTATGAGGTAGAACGATTGCTTGCAACAAGGATGAGAAATGGACAAAGATACTATAGGGTTAAGTGGCGAGGGTACTCGAACACTACGTGGGAACCCGCGACTAACATATCTGAAAAGTTAATTCAGCAATTTCATGTAAATAAAACTTTGCAAGGGCGTACGAGACGTCGAAATCGCAAACGGTGATTACCTAGGTGTTTAAAAGTGCGATCATAATCCGGACTATGTTCAAACTAATTACACTAAGGATTGTACAAAGTATACATACTTGTTTTTATTGTGGTTCATATGGTGTAATACTTGTCTTGCATGACAGACTATATAAGTCATTGAGGGTCATATTTTGGAGCCCACACCTTGTTGATGAAGCACTGATAATGTTTACTATGTGTTTGATTCATTACGAAAACGATGAAGCAAATGAATGCACTGCTTAAGCATTCATGATGATGATGATGATGATGATGAAGATGATGTTGATGATGATGATGATGATGATGATGTTGATGATGTCGATGATGATGATGATGATGATGATGATGATGATGATGATGATGATGATGACGATGAGGATGTTGATATACAAGGTACCAATTCGTGCGCATAAGCTGAAATGTGCGCTAATAAGTACAATAAATGTGGGGAAATCACTAAGTATGTGTAGTGATGAGACGTTCCATGACGATGGAAATTAAACGTACGTGACGACGTACGTCAAGTATTAAGAATCTATGCGATGCGATGTGATGCTGTCGTACATAAGGTGGTACGAAATTTGCGTACACCGGTGGTACGAATTCTAGTGTAAACGGGGACACTACAGTGAACAAGTACACAAATGCTGTACTGGGTAAAGGTACATTATGGTGTACCTTAAATACAGACGGGGGATGACTCTGCAATACTTGCATTGAGTCTTACTGTATCCAGGCTTGTAGGAGGCTTGGGGAATAATAACATGATCACTTGTTTACAGTGATGTGGAGGCTTTGCATGCTTTTCGAGCCTCATGACCTATTGGACTTAGACATTTGGAGGATGTGTTTGATTGATTGACATCATACTTGGTGTGTGTGATGATGTGTCTAATCTTTTGTTCAGTTTTTAAGTTGCAGAACCGATGTTGATGATACCTTCCTCTCCGTCTCATGCAAAGGTTTGGCGCGCGAACTTTTCGTCACCTCGTGACGTCGGCATGGTACGGATTGACAAGTATCGTTCCATCATTTTATTTACGGGTCCAATTCTTTTGTAATGTGACAAAATTCAGTTCTAAGTTGAAGAATAAATTCGTACGTATGACAGAAGACATACTTGACGTACATTTCCAGTTTCATCAGTACGGACTGCTACTTTTCATATTAGTACTATTTATAATTTGCTAGATTGTATTAAATTGTTTAACACTTCTTCTTTCAGATGACCAGCTTCAACTTCTTCTAATGTGCTTATTTATAATGTATTTTTACACTTTTTCTTGCAGAAGACAACTTCTTCCTTTGGCCTACCTTCTCACGTTACAAATGTAACTCTGTTTTTCGTTTTCTTATCGTGAATAGGTTATTTCACATGTTCACTGTTCTTTAATTGTTTCAGTCGCTTCTTCTTCTCCTCCCTTCTTCTACTTACCTTCATCACTGGGGTGGTGACAACTCATGCAGCTCGCTTGATTGATGGCATCTTCTTCAAAGGTCTTGGTCATCTGGTAACAACTATCCAGCATTGGCAACATACTTATGTCATCACGTGACCTAAAGTAACAATCCTGCCAATACATATCCTTAATTGTACTCGACATTCAGGTAACATGAGCACGATATGTGTAGCTCATGAAGTAATTTTAACATTGTTCATTTTCATTCTACAATTTATCATGGACAACAGAATATATAGTTGCTTTTCAAGGTGATGACTTGTATTTAACCATTAATATGCTCATTTCTTCCAGGACAACTTGTTTCAAATTTTTCAGGTTATCACGCCACCAGTTCCCATCAATCACACAACGCCTCCTGCCACTCGATTAGTCAACATCCCAGACTTCTTGGCTATCTTGTCTGGTCAGCCTCCTTTCCTTGCTGACGGACACTAGTCTCACAGCTGGATTTACTATTCGGCGCAGTGTAACTTTTGGTCTATCCTATCCTTGTCTCTACTATTCTCGAGGCGTTTTTCCCCCTCCTTTTTCTTCCGTCCTTCTCTCTCCGTTCGCCTAATGCTCCTCTATCTCTCACCCCACCACCTCCACCTCTTCCGTTCTCCTCCTTACCTTCGCCTTACTACTTATTGTTCTTATTCGTTCTACTTGTTGAAGACTACAATTTATCGTACGGAAGTTAACTAAGAACTTTTTAATGGCCAGCGCTTAGTAAATATTTATTTTGTCACACTCTCAGCTTGTCCTAGTCAATATTCTTTTACTATAAATAAATGATTCCGTTATCTTCGCGGATGTTTCCATACGTTACACCTCCTGATCTCGATAGTACTTGGCTTGAGTTGCCTATTACGATAAACAAACGGAAGAAATCGTGCATCTTCCCCGCGTGCGGCGCATTCTTGTCTCACAGTATGAGACGTGAAAATAAATTCGGTACTCAATCATCCCCTAACCAGGATGCTCGTTCTCATGATTCGCCACGGAAAAAGGCGACGGCTTCGGTGTCTCCGTCACTAATTTAACTGCAATCCGAAATGGATGAAATTGATTAAAGTTCTTTCATTAATGCTATGTTCAATTGTTGCCTACGGTTCTTGTGTGAACGGGTAACGATATTCATCATCCATCTCGGAAATGCTATGCATGATACGCATGACCGTTGCATGCAGTGTTCATTGGTGTGTGTTATATTTTCTCGCAACAGTCGGCAACAGTTTTGTCAATTGTTGAGATAAAATCCTTGGGTCAACCTTTTGTGCATGATGTTGACACTTATCTTTACTTGTTTTTGATAATGGTGCTCATTACGGGTTTTTACGAATCAGCACATGGTGGATTGATTCATGTGCACGTTCCTTACTGATCTTTGCGTACTTTCATTTATTATTCCACATGCAATGTTTACAATTACTATGATTCCTTGTGGTATCTATTTATGTTGCAACGCACTCATTCGAATTTTTAATTGTTACATGTGTTCATTTCCCTGAAGTGTGTTGCACTATTCAGCAACGTTGTCGATCACTTTACTACAATGTCTAGAGATGACACTTACTTTTTGTTGTATTTGGGTTTATTCAGTGTGTTCTATGTGCATGTCAATGACATTGGAATGTTTCACGGGTTTTCAATGATTTTGTGTACACGTATTTTGCTGACACTTATTCTCACAGTAACCTTACAATGTGTGTGCAGTAACGTTGATGTTGTGTGTTTAATAACCTTGATGTTGTACTCGCAATACTATTGATGTTGTAATCCGTGTCTATAACGTAATTTACAAGTTCTTCGTTTATGACTTTATATTTAATGGACTGTATTTTTAATTAATGGATTACGTCTGGTAGACAAAAGTCTCACAGATGCTCGACTTAATGTATACTCAATGTTACATGTTTTTTTTGCATTGGTTTGTGTATCATGGCCACTGCAACTCACTCGTGTTAATGTATCATGTTTGAATTATTACTCTCTATTGGCATTATTTCGTGTGTGTGTTTTTTTATCCATGATCAATGATAATTTATATTTCGTTGTGCTCCACCTTGTATGCTCCTATTTAATTTTTTATAAATATCATCTTTAAGAATTTTATTGTATAATGATTTGTATTGGACATCTCTTTTATAGCATAATTATTTTTACCCTATTATTTTATTGGGATGCCGTTTCTTTTCAGGTACCATTCTTGTCTGTCGATCCACTGGTTCTCTCCCCTTTTCTCCTCTCTACACCATTCTTTTCCATACGCTAAGAAATTCCTAGTATACACATGATAGGAATTTCCATTCATTGATGTGAACTTTTAACCTCTTAGTCTTGTGGTCTGGTAGCTCCTAGCGTCACTCACGCGCGCAGACTGTGTTATATTATCGTTCTCCACGACTACATTGTAGCTCTCTCTCTCTCTCTTCTTCTTCTTCTTCTCTTTCCTTCCTCAGTGATTTAACTTTGATTTATTTTTTTATTTGTGTGTTCCGTCCTAGTGAGCAATTTTACCCTCTTTCTACTTTATCTGTTTATCTCGGTATCTCTCCTATGTCTTATTTAAGGTTTACACTTTTTGTTATTTTACACATGTTAGTTCTAGTGTTACTGTTATCACTTTGCCTTTTTGAAGTTGCCTTGACATGGCACAGTGTTCGCTCATCATTTGATGACTTCTTGGTTATACCTCCCTTACTTTGTAAAGTTTTTTTCTCTTTTTCAGTTTTTTTTTTCTACAACTTGTTAAATTGGTTGTTCTGCACTTTAATGGTTTTTTTTTTCTCATGTCTTTTGTGCATATTTTGCTCACATTTTTACTTGTTGATTTTATATGTTCTTCTAGTTCATATTTGTCATTTCAGTGGTATAATGATTTATGGTTGATTGGGTATCGGTCTTTGCCGTTTTCAACCAAGTTTATCAATTGTTTGCTTTTCTATTTTTATCATGTTCCCTTGAGATATTGTGGTGATTTTAATTCAATGGTGTTGTTTGCAGGTTATAGAATGTCCGTCACGGTGTTACCATGTCACATATTTTGGTGTGTCGTAATTCATGTTTATATTCAGTGCCTTGGACGCTTTGCAGTGGTTGTGACAATTATACTTTAAAAACAAACATTTTCCAACAAAACTTTCGTAACAGTGATCAACGTGTCATATTGACTTTATGAGAAATATGTCTCGTATCTACCTTAGTCTTCGGGGATGTCTTCATACCTTGACGAACATCAACGTCGCCAAGTGATGTCACCATCACACCATGTAGTACCTCCCTTCTTCAGCCATCGCCTTTCCATGCCTTGGCATTCTTGGACCTTGTCGTCACCTTGGGCTGGTCTGCGGTTTGAACCGACACATTAATAATCCTCGATGTCCACCTTCGCCTATTGTCTGAAATCTTCACACCCTTCCTTTCCACCTACACCCACTTGGACTGCTTGTCCGTACCCCAACTTGCGCCACTTGCCCACTTCTACAGATGCAGAGAACGACTCTCCTTATGTCCCTCGACCAGACATTCTACCATCTTCTCCCAAAGTTGTGGTCATCTCCCATGTTCCTATATTACAGACGGGGGAGAGCAAAGACTGTCGCTAAACGAGGTTGGAGCTCTTCTCCTCTACTATTCTGTAATCTCCGTTCCCATTCCCTTTGTGTGCTCAACCTCAACGCACACTCCCATCCCCCTCGCTTGCTGCATACTCCTGGGTGCCTCGTCATGTGGGACTACTTCTTTCAGACACTACGTATTTCGTCATAATCTACGGTCGAATCCTGGTTGCAAGGTCCGCTACACCACGGTTTCTCCATCAACGGAGGTTTGCATGGTGCGGTGACGTCACAGTCTTCATGTGGCGACACTCCACGTTCCTTCGTCAATAGCAAGTCTACACGTCCGTCTACAATATTATTTACGCTCACTTACGCGTAAACGCCTTAAGGTGCTGCTTGGCTTGTGGGGACAGTCCTCATGTGTCCTCATTGCCAAATGTCCTCATAGCCCTTTTGGTCGTTTCTCATCCTGGATCCATCGGTCTTCACTTCGTGTTCCTGCACTACCTTAAAATTTTTTTGTGGCACATAAACTTTCCAGTAATTTGCCGTCGGACTTATTTCATTGTGGTTTTTCGGTGTTTTGTGCTTATTTATGTCATTTGGTGCATGCAACTTTCTTTTGCAATTTTTATATTTTGTAAGTCTTACCTCATCTTCGCCACTTCGCCTCCTCAGATCGCTTTAGTATCGTCACTTTGTACCCTCTTTTTTAAGGAGCGAGGACGCTCCTTCGCAGGCCGGCGGCAATTATAACCTTAGAGAAAAAAGTTTTACAAGGGAATGAGATAGTGGTAAAGGATGATTAAAGATTGGTTAGTCTAGCCTGCTTACAATAGTGACTCCGGTGTACAAAGTGTTAGTATAACGTTGGCACGTGCGATACACATCGCCTGCTCAGCGGTCATTAGCCGGTAAAGTTTATAGTCTACATAGACAGACAATGATGCATACACATGTTCAGACATTCTTTGTGTGTGTGCGGGACCATGAGTAGTCTTGACCACGTGATAAGTACTAGGGCGTAGTCAGTCACGTGGTAATGACGTAGGAATTAAGACATCTCCTTATGAAGAGGGGTGCTTCTTGGGAAACTTGTAGTATTTAACCCACGACGAACAAAGGACTTGCCCTCTTATCTCTGGTCTCCTGCTTCTGATAGACCTAGAACAACTTTGCTCCATCTGGTCTAGGTGTAGCCTTTAGAGTGTTTTATTCATAATGTGTCTAAGAGCAGGAGAGAATTTATAGTAGTTGTAGAATATATGTAGGGTAATAAGTGTAGGGTGTACAATGTTTAGAAATTGGTGTGAGTGCAGAATTAGATGGTAAGTAGTCAGTGAGTTAGTTAGTGAGTGAAGATTGATTTTTAGGGCAAGAATTAGTGGTTTCCCAAAGGAGGAAAGGAGAGTGGAAAAGAGAAAGAAAATGAGGTAAGATGAAATGAGTTTATTTGAACATCTTATGTATTGTTAGTTAGAGTTTATGTGCATGAGAATTGTATGTTACTTGAATGATGTATACTAGTTAGATTATTAAAATTGGATAAATGAAGATAAGCTATGGTTTATTGTGATTTATTTGAGCGCATGGCAAACCCTTTGTGAACGGCAGTGAGGCTGGTTTTATTTTGTATGTCTTGAATTATAATTTGGTTTGTCATGCCCTTTCCCCGTACAAGTACAGAATTAAGTAGTTTAGATTAACTCTCACAAGATAACGCAAATAATAGAGACGCGTTACAATAGTATAGACTACGTGATGCCAGTGCAGTTGTTTAGCTGGTTTTATCAGATGCGTGTCAATATATTCCAATTTTATCATATGTTCATCAGGTAGGATCTACATGTTCAATAACTAGCCTAAAACTATAAATCCAAATAATATAGCAAAAACAACAACAACAACAACAACAAAACCAACAACAATCAACAACAGCGGAGAGGCAGCGTACCGCTCGAGTATAAATTCTTCATTTGAATGGTAACTAGCCAAAGAACATCATCATTAATCATCAATCATCAATCATCATCATCTTCATCATCATCATCATCATCATCATCATCATCATCATCATCATCATCATCATCATCATCATCATCATCATCATCATCATAAAAAACTGGATGCACTCACAGTAAGACATTATATTATTCAGATTCCTGCCACATATCAAGTAGCTGCCGCGTTTTTCTGCCATATGGATCCATACCTTTATTTATCATAATCGGTTTAATTACAGTACTCTCCAGCTGACACAAACAAGACTGTATATTGCTTTAGTGGTAATGTTACGATTGAGACTATCCTATCCTGTCCTATCCTATCCAACGGATGATCATATTTTTGAAGTCTGTAGAACATTATGTGACATAAGATATCGCATAATTTCGGTGACGTGTTTAATTTGGATTGGTTGTTGATTGCGTCATTCTGAAACTTTCTGTATATTTCGATATTCTTGAGAGACTATAGGTAGCATTGTCTGCGTGTGTGGATGGTGTTTTTGGGAAAGAGATTCTGATTGCTGTTATTGAATGCTGTTGGCGTTTTTTGCTGAATAAAGTTGGACAACTTTAGAACGACGCCGTAAGGGCTGCGTGGATAATGAATTCCAGTTACACAGATTGAAGTATTGGAGCTGAATCGACCTTTGCCGTTTAACAGGTAATACAAGCGTGCAATCAATACCAAATTATAATAAGCGTAGGTAGATATTACACACACGCACACACACACACACACACACACACACACACACACACACAAACACACACCCCTTAACAAACACACATACACCCACCCACACACAAACACACACGTACTTGCGACATTTGACATTTAGTAACATTTTGTCCCTTTTTAAAAGTACTTTTAAATCTTCTAACGCTAACGCTCTAACCCTAACCCTAATTCTAACGGAACGCTTTTTTGACGTCAACATAGCGAGGTCCGTCAAAAAAAACGTGGCAGGTTTTCACGAATGTGTTGAAACAACGCCGTCTAAACACACACACACACACACACATCCACACACACACACATCCACACATGCACACGCAAGCACATACACATACAGGCACACACACACAAACACGCACACTACAAAAACATAAACTAGTTTACTACTTATCAAGCAACTAGCAAAATCAAAGAAGAAAAGACTTTATATTATACAGGTATGTTGCTCATCTGACTTCCCTAGACTAGTATACGTCATGCTATTGTGCAGGTACAATGTATACAATAATATGGAAAGATTAAAGGTGATCCATCACAGGGTAAAGATGAACCTGTATCTATTTTATTCATCAGATTAACATAAGGTGTACAGATGATTGTAAAGATGAACAAGGATTAATTGATAGGATAAAAATCAATGTTCAGTAAAGCACTCAACATAGGCTACAGTTAATAATCCATGATATATTAAAAGGCCATCACCACTATGAATCGATACGGCATTGCCATTCATTCGTCAACAAATCTTTTTTTTGTTCAGTTCACATAGGGGAGCCTCAAAGCTTCGTAACTGTCTCTGTTTCTCGTGCACGTATTTTTTTTTTGCCGATTTGTTTAGCAAATTAATCAGGGATTTAGAATTAAAAGGTGATAAGCAGTCGTCAGATACTGGTTTTGCTTCCATTATGACTCTTACCTTTTTGCAGAAGTTTTTTTTTTTTTTAAATATTGTAAGATCGTCAACTTTTTTTTACACGTGCGGGTAATTTGTTTCAGAGTGGTGCAACTAAAACTCCTTTCTTTTGTTAGTTCGGCAGTGTTTAGTACATAAATTACTTTCTGCTTTTAATACAGTGTCCGGTATGACATTTAAATTTAAAAAAAATGTTAGCATTGATTTTGTATCTATATTGGTAAATATTTTATGAGCATGGAATCAAGTCCCCTCTCAATCTTCTAAATTTCAGCGTCGGGAGTTTAAGCAATCTTGTTTTTGTAAGACAGGTTGCAAGAACCGCTCTCCGTTTTTTCCAACGCTGGTGACTGACTGTCTTCTGAAATATAACGACCATACCACATTTACATATTCTAGGTGAGGTCTGACAAACGTCTTGTATAGGCACGTAATGGTGCTTTCATTAAGATAAGCGAAAGACCTTCGGATGATTGTAAGCGTTATGTTTGCTTTCGTATTTATCTATATTCATGCATCATCAAATGTAACCCAAGATGCTTTTAAAAACAATTTACTTCGAACTTGTCAACTGTACGTCGGTATTCCTCTGTTGTCATATTATATTCTTTGCAAGTTTGTTTCCTTCTCACATTTAAGACGTTGACCTTGGAGGCATTAAAGTACAGTACAGTTGCCATTTATCAGACCACCGATTTGAGATTGTCAACGTACGATTTGACACTTTCACAAGACAATGTTTGTGCATGCTCTCTTCGTAGGCCTGGAGGTACAGTTGTTAAGTTTCATCGCATTCAAAGAAAACAAAAGCTCTTTCGTTTAAAATATTAAAATTTGGTTTTGAAATTGATAATTTTGCAACTGCAAGGAAAACGTAGACAACGAAGGTGAGACAAAGTTTTCTGTCTCTCCATAAGTTTGTTATTGTTATTGTGGTTGTAGTAGTAGTAGTAGTTGTTGTTGTTGTGGTGGTGGTGATGGTGATGGTAATTCGCCCTGTAAGCGAGAGAGAGAGAGAAACTTTTTGAAACTTTGAAACTTTTTTTATTAGGGATAAAGATTTTAGACTAATGATACAGTCTAATCTTCCAATCTGTCCCGTAAGAAATTAACATAATAAGAATTAACCTTTAACTTTAACTTGGAAATCACATCACTCACAAACACACATGCACACACAATCACACTAACATCTTCATCATTATTTTTAAATAATTTTAGGCAACTACCCTTTTCCCCATATCCTTCACCCTTATAATAATAATAATAATAATAATAATAATAATAATAATAATAATAATAATAATAATAATTAAAAAAAAAATAATAATAATGATAATAATAAGACAAGTCAAGTTCCACAGCAAATAAATAAATAAATAAATAAATAAATAATAATAATAATAATAATAATAATAATAATAATAATAATAATAATAATAATAATAATAATAATAATAATAGTAATAATAATAATAATCATAATAATCATAATAATCATAATAATAAAGTTAATAAATAAATAGGTTAATAATTACACGAATGACTGTGTTGTCATATATATTATTATACATCACTTTTATAATTAATTTTGCAGATGCCTACATATTTTACATTTGAAAGAAAACAGTGTGTCGCAATGTTTACACTCCAGAGGGAGAGAGTTCCATACACTAGCTCCATTAAACGATAGGCTATTTTTTTAATAAATCAATGCGAGGGAGGGGTAGTTTATAATTATACAGTCTATGCCCATCAACTGGCTTAATAAAAAATGTATCAAGATATGCAGGTGTTTCTCCGTGTGTGATTTTGAACATAAGGATAGCTGTATTAAATATAAATTGTTTTTGAAGTGGTAATATTCGGAGTTCTTGATATTTTTCATTAGTTGTAGCATCTGTATTTATATTATTATAAGATTTATAAAGTATTTTGATTGCTCTTTTATGAAGACTATTTAGATGTTTAATTTGAGCGTCACTGGCATTACACCAAATAATCGATGCATAATTAAAATGAGACATACAGTGGGCATAGAAAAAAGATTTTAATGCATCAGCCGTAACAAAATGTCTAAGTTTATTTAGGAGGAAGATGTTTTTATAAATTTTTTTACAGATATGGTTAACGTGTGACCGCCAGCTAAAATCATCATCGATGATTATGCCTAGCACCTTATGTTCATGAACTTGCTCAATACTGTACGACCCTAAGTTTAGATTAAGGGGAAAAAATCCATTTTGGCGTTTTTGTCGTGTAGTGAGAAGCATACTTTTGCTTTTATTAGGATTTAATTTCATTCTATTGATGCAACACCAGTTAATAATTTCATTTATGCTTATTTGAAGACTTTGCTCCACCTCCTGTAAATTTGTATTATGAGTATGGAGGGATGAATCATCAGCAAATAGTTCAAGATTAACATTTTGTGTGAGAAAAAGGGGCATGTCATTGATAAAGATACAGAATAAAATAGGACCAAGGATCGATCCTTGAGGAACTCCACAAGTTACATCACCAGAAGACGAAAAGGAACCATTAGTGTATACTGATTGGTGCCTGTTTGATAAATATGATTAAAAAAATAATACAGATGCAGAATTTTGGAAATAGAATTTTAACTTATTTATTAAGATGTTATGGTTAACTAGGTCAAATGCCTTTTGAAGGTCAAGAAAAACTGCCCCTACAATGTCTTGCTTGTTTATAGCATCAAGCCAAGCATCACAAATATGGGCGAGTGCTGTTTGACAAGAGTGTTTAGGTCTAAAGCCAGACTGAAAAGGATGAAAAAGAGCGTTATTTTCTAAATATTTCATAAGGTTAATGTGAATATGTCTTTCCAGGGGTTTAGATAGTACAGGCAGAATGGAAATTGGTCGAAAGTTGTCAAGAACTGAAGTATCACTTGTTTTAGGTAAAGGTATAACTTTAGCTTCTTTAAATATTGAAGGAAACTGACTTTGATCAATGCATAGATTATAGATGTAGGTTAAAGGTTCAATGATATAAGGAAGAGACAATTTTATAATGAATGCATTTAGATTATAAATGTCCATAGACTTTTTATTTTTCATTTTTAATATTAGGGAAGTTACATCATGTTCTGTTAACCGATGTATAAGAAATGAGGCAGATTCGTGAAGTTTGTTTTTACAAAACAGGTTGACCTTATCATATATTGTATCTGTGTTTGTGTTTGCAGTATTAGATTTAAGAATAGAGTCAGTTAATGAAATAAAATATTTATTAAATTCATCATTAGAAAAATTAAATTGATTTGTTTTTCTTGTTCTAGATTTTTTGCAAAATGCGTTCATTGCTTGCCAAATGCAAGTGATATTAGTGTTTTCAGTTGATAATAAAGTTTGAAAATATTTTTTCTTTGCATTTCTTACGAGAGTAAGGACTTTATTACGTTGCTTTTTATACAGATCAAACTGTTTTTGTTTTTTATGTCTGTCACGCAAGGACATGGCAGCAGAGAGAGAGAGAGAGAGAGAGAGAGAGAGAGAGAGAGAGAGAGAGAGAGAGAGAGAGAGAGAGAGAGAGGCGGATGAGGGTGAAGGAGAGACCATATCCATTACGGTGTCACATCCTTCAAGTTCCGGGTCTCCTAGTTTATCCGAGCGCATTTGCGCATGCGCCAGGTCATGTCGGGCCGGCTTTTTCACGAAGTTCTTAGGCGTCATAACCCTAACCCTAACCCTAAACTCTTAACTCTAACCCAAACTTTAACCCTAAACCTTACGAAGACTATGATAGCACTGTGCGCATGCGTCGAATTTTGTAACGCGTCGACCAATCAGAATGCTCCCATTCGCTCCCAGCCCAGCTAAGATACTAGGAACTGTGAGGATGTCACAACGGGTTTTGTGCAGGTGACGTCACATGATATTTGATTATTCCCCTTGACAAAAGCATTTGTCTTGTTCTGCCTTCAACGGTTTCACAGCCATTACACGTATACTCGCGCTGCTTTGGTACCTGCATTTATAGAGGTCATAATTATGCACCAGTTAATTCCCCAGGGAGGAGAGTGAGGTATGGTGGAAGTCCTGCGTCTCATAACGCTCTTAAAAAAATTGTATGATAGATCTTCCTTTTTAACCAATACATTTTTGGCCTTGTCGACTGTGACCCTTCGTCAGATCTTCTGACCATTTTCAAATTTTAAATTGATTTTTTTTTAAATTCTTGGTAAACGCGACATTTTTGGTAGCCTCCTCCCATCCGTCCATGTTGATGGGGCCAGTCTTGGTGTGACTATTTTAACTCATATAAGATCCTTCGACCTTTTAAATAAATCTCATAATCAAATTTTAACTTAGAAATCGCTTCGTTCACCATTTTTTGTTGTCATACTAAAGAGCATGGACAGACATATACTGATTGAAGCTGGACATAGCCACACTAAGCTTAATGATTATTACAAACAATGTAGGCCTACATGTACTAACTCCAGTTCAGCTTTGTAAGGCTTAAGTTAGTAGTTAGTTAGTTATTCTTTGCTTACAGGGACCAGCGGACTGCAAAGAACTGAATCAGGACCACAAAATCAAGACCACAATTTCGCTAAAAGAGGACTCGCCCCTGATCCGCATAGAAGATCTGCCGAAACAACCCTAGTGGTAACACTGAAGGCACTCCACCAGCCGGTCACTTTACAATAAAGACATCCCACGCCGGGGACGCAGAGGCTACACTCTAATTCATCGAATCCCCGTTTACAAAAACAAAATAGAATATAAACATCATTATAAAATATCCACAAAATACATACATATAAAATGCCTACATTGCCAAATAATAACATCATAGGAAGCCCCAGTGACCACCTGGCAGAAAGCGTCCAATATTTCCGAGCTGATCCAACAGACCTCACACACAATGAGGAGTTTTGACCCGGAAGAGTTTTCAAGAAAAAAGATAGGTGACTGGTCTAGCGAAGAAGAAGATAGTATAGTAGATTGATAGAACAGAGTAGGAATGAGAAAGAACAAATGAGAAAGACAGCGACAGTGGGAATTTAAAGCACTACATTTCCTTTCCAGAAAGTGGGGATACTATTTATACTGAAACCCCCGGTACCGCCACGGGGGATAAGGCTTAAGTGCCTGCCTGCTGCCGCAGTTGGTTAGTCGCCGGTTCCCTATGCCGAAGTTCGCGGGTTCGAACTTACGTGACTTCAGTATGAGAATTTCAGATGACCGAGGATTTTCTCCGAGTACTCCGCTTTCCACCTTCCATGCAATAATGGCTTTGGAGCAGTCTATATAAAAATTATTGTCACAAACAAAAATTGGACTTCCTTTCCGTCTTTTAACAGCGACTTGCCTTTACACCACATGTTTGAGTGATGAATCTGGATCTGGATCTGGATACTGCCGAGAATGTTGTTGGCAGAAAACACCACAGGAGCCATAGATGGCTATTAACGTGGTGGTGGTGTGTGCGCGCTAATTAATTGTACCTCCCGATTGCAGAGGAGAATGAGCTAGGTGAGGATAGGTTGATGATGTCATCGGGAAGGCTATTCCATTCCACTACTGTCCTTACGAAGAAGGAGTTTCTGTAGAGATCTGATGATGAGGGTGGTAAAATAAAGCATGTGTTGTTGTTGTTTATCTGCCTCTCTATGATGTTCTGTGTGTCATATCCTTTAAAGGTGGTGGGGCGGATTTTCCGTTTGTTCTTGGCAGCAGTAAGGAAGGTGTTGGGAGGGAGAGCAGTAACTAGTCCTCTGGTTATCTTGTGGAGCATGGTCAGCCTGAGTTGTTGGCGACGTTTTGCAAGTAGTGGGAGGTGGAGCTCGTGAAGCATCCTGCCAATGCATCTTGGGTCCCGGGATCTGTAGTCTCTCATAATGAACCGTGCAGCCTGGCGTTGGATGCGTTCCAGCTTGTCGATGTCTTGTTGGAGGTAAGGATCCCACACCACTGCGGCATACTCGAGAGTGGATCTAACAAGTGCGATGTAGGCTAGGCGTCGGCACTCTTGTGGACAGTTCCGGAGATTTCGGCGTAGGAAGCCCAGTGTGGATCCAGCTTTCTTGCAGGCGCTTGTGATGTGGTTAGCCCATTTCAGGTCCGCAGAAATTTGGACGCCTAGGTAGGGGGTAGTATCAGTCTGTTGGAGTATAGTGTTTCCAAGGCTATAGAAGTGTTGTGACTTGTGTCTGGTGGAGAGAACGTAGCACTTTTGCGCTTTTTTGCTTTTTGTTGCCTAATGCGTTATTGATGTTAGCAATGCGGTGTTTTCTTACAACATCGCGGGAGTTGGTTTCAAGTTGCTGATTGACCTACCTAATTAATAAGTATTTAAATCCTGTGTTTCATAACGTCGCATTTGTTGGCTTCGTGTAGTGGATCGAATGATCTAATTAATAAGATTATTTTGCTGCTTTTTCATAAACTCGCAATTAATTTGTTGTTGATTTCACTCTCGAGAGAATTGTTAATCGCCTCTATACTGCTTTCTTCATTCTTTTGCCTTGATATTTTGAACATTTTTGTCTTTCAAAGCCAAGCATATCTAATAAAGAAAGGGAGCTCACTTTTTCAGAATTTCCTCACTGATCAGACGAGCTCGTGCAGTTATCAACACTACCATTTCCTTACTTGAAAAAAAAAAGTAAAATAATCTCGATTGTTGCAACAATTTGGTCATTATTAACCTTCAATCTGGAATTAGTTCATTATTAATTTATTATTATAATTAATTATATTATAAATAGTAATAGTAAAATCATCCTCATCATCATCCTCATCATCAGTAAAAAAAAAAAAGATTTTAGTTTGTTGCGTATGTGGAAGTGGAGTGTCTGTAACATGTGAGCGTGTATGTCGGTTACAGATCGCCACCTTTGAGTCTGATTTAGGAATAAGGCGCGTACAACATCGATTATTATTATTATTATTATTATTATTATTATTATTATTATTATTATTATTATTATTATTATTATTATTATATGGTTGGTTTGATTAAAATGGTGTCCAGCTCGATGCTCAGTTACCGAACCACTTAACAATTCTACATATGTCCTGTTTAAAGGGCGTCCCGCTGTTCATTACTACTCTGCAGATATTCTGTTTAACGGAAGCGTCCAGCTGTTCCAGTACATTACAACGTCATGACGCCAGTTGGTGCGTGTCACACATGCACAGATTGGTTGGTCAAGCCCTTGTCAAATTAATCCTAGCCAAATGTCCTCATCGCAATTGATTTTTAGTCCCTACCTACCTCTTAAATTTCTTTGCTACGCACCGTCCTAGGACAACATTCCTTATTTATTTCCTTTACACTGCCGGAACTGTAGTAGTATCATGCGCAGTAAGTCACCGCGACTGGATGTAATTGTCGATAGACGTTTGCTGAAAGACTGAGCTCAGACTAGAATATTCTCGTTTGTCTTCGTCGTTGTCTTCTGTATAGTAACAATCATCTTTATTATTGGACTACAACTACTACTACTGCTGCTACTACTACTACTACTACTACTACTACTACTACTACTACTACTACTACTACTACTACTACTACTACTACTACTGCTGCTGTTGCTGCTGCTGCTGTTGCTACTGCTACTACTCTTCCTCCTCCTCCTCATTATCACCATAATCATCCCCTCCTCCTCATTATTCATCATCCTCATCATCATCCTCATCATCAGTAAAAAAAACCTAGTAGGATAATAATGTATTTGTGTTTCAGAGTGCTGTAAAGACGGCCAAGACAGCAGCAAGCATAAAGCCTAACGGACTAGACTACTACTGTTTTAAACTCAAATGTAACGAAGAAGATACTCTAAACCAACACCAGCGAGAGCCGGGTTGCACCACCCTACTATAAGGGACGAGAATTTGTGGACTGAATAAATCAGACCACATAAATCTTGAAACTTCCAGTCTATCCAGCTACATGTAGTCTTTGAAGAGTGCAAGACTGGACGCGCGGCCTCGTTTGGACCTTTTTTTTCACCTCATCCATCTTATCATTTTGACTGAAGTTAAAAACTTACTGCCTCCAAAGGGACCAGGGAGACTTTCGGATGAAAATAGTTGAGTAATCGTGTGTGTTGCAGAAATTGGTATTCAGGCACACCAGACACTATAAACTGTGCTGTCCAAAGGCTGTATACCGGTTTTGTAGAGACAAACTGTGAACAGCTCCACGACCAATACCAACTGAAATTATACGAAGGAAGTTGTTTTCACTTTTTTTTAATCTATCTGGTGTATAAATAACTCCACGACCAAGTGGAACTTACTCAAAGAGTTAAGAAGCAGTATTCAACACTTTCGCGACCATTCTTACCTAACTGAGAACAGTGTAGAGAGTGTACGGTCCCAGACTGAGAACTGTTCGATGGTCAGTGTCACCATGATGAAAACATCTTCCAACAGTATTTACACGAAACTTTTGATAGTGGTCACTCTCGTTACAGTGTTTTTGTTGTTGATATATTCACATATGGATTGGCGAGAAGGGAATTACGCCAGTGGGTAAGTTAAAGGTCTCCTGAACAACTTCTCGATCTAGCATTGTATTGAAACTCGTCAAGTTTTTCTTTCTTTCTTTCTGTCCTTCTTTCATACTTTCTTTTTTTTGTTCTTTCTTTCTTACACATTCTTTATCATTCATTCCTTTATTTATTTATTTATTATTATTATTATTATTATTATTATTATTATTATTATTATTATTATTATTATTATTATTATTATTATTATTATTATTATTATTATTATTATTATTATCTTTAACGTCAGTATACATATAAGTGATACTAGATTAATTAAAAAAACAATGAAGGGTGGGTGGTTAAAATTTATTTTTAATATTTTATTACAAAGTGGTGGCAAAGTTATAGTTTTTATATTGTGATAAGTATCTGCTCCAAAAATTATTCAAGGCGCAGGTTAATGAAAGCTTCTGTACACAAACAGCAGTGGGTGTCGATTTGATGCATAATTATTTAATTGCTAAGGATTTAGCTTATAATGCAATACTGCATTTTCTTAACCTCGCAGTAGCTGGTGTCGAGTTGTTAATTAGTTATTTTAAATGATTATTAAACATAATAAAACTGCGTTTTCTGAACATCAAAAGTAGTTGCATGATTTCGATGTCTTTTTGATTAATTTAATAAATGAGGATTATAATTCTATGTTTTCTAAACCTCAAAGTATTTGGTTTTGAGTGGTAGCCTAATGAGTTATTGATGTTAGCAATGCGGTGTTTTCTTACAACATCGCGGGAGTTGGTTTCAAGTTGCTGATTGACCTACCTAATTAATAAGTATTTATATCCTGTGTTTCATAACGTCGCATTTGTTGGCTTCATGTAGTGGATCGAATGATCTAATTAATAAGATTATTTTGCTGCTTTTTCATAAACTCGCAATTAATTTGTTGTTGATTTCACTCTCGAGAGAATTGTTAATCGCCTCTATACTGCTTTCTTCATTCTTTTGCCTTGATATTTTGAACATTTTTGTCTTTCAAAGCCATGCATATCTAATAAAGAAAGGGAGCTCACTTTGTCAGAATTTCCTCACTGA
Source organism: Oncomelania hupensis (assembly GCA_036898135.1). Taxonomy (NCBI): domain Eukaryota; kingdom Metazoa; phylum Mollusca; class Gastropoda; order Littorinimorpha; family Pomatiopsidae; genus Oncomelania; species Oncomelania hupensis. The sequence goes on along the minus strand of CM072514.1, from coordinate 41,014,586 downwards.
TCAGACGAGCTCGTGCAGTTATCAACACTAGCATTTCCTTGCTTGAAAAAAAAAGTAAAATAATCTCGATTGTTGCAACAATTTGGTCATTATTAACCTTCAATCTGGAATTAGTTCATTATTAAGTTTAATTAAGAATGAATATATCTAAATATAATGCTGTGTTTTCTGAACATCGTGATCTTTTCTAACACATTCAATATCTGTAGCTAGCTATGCACTTAAGAGGTTCCAAAGAGTTGGTGTAATCTTTCTTTCTTTCTTTTCTTTTTTTCTTCTTTCTTTCTTTCTTTTTTTTTCTATATTTCTTTCTTTGTTTCTTTCAATGTTTCTTTGGTTTTTTCTTTTTTTCTTTCCTTCTTTCGTCTTTGTTGATGTTTTCTTTCTGTCTGTTTCATTAACCTCAGTACACACGAGTGATAATGTACGTTCTCAAATTGATGATGAATGTTCTTTTTCCAGAGCTGTTGTAAGCTACAATCGAGAAAACACGCGGCAAGTCCAGTTCGTTATCTTTCCCTCCTATGTTTATAAATTATAATTTTTTTAATAAGTTAACTTTTAATTTAATTAAACTCTATTTTAGTTTTATTTCAGTTCCAGGCCCGAAAGGTTTAGTTTAATTTAATTTAGTTCAATTTATTTTAATTTAATTTAATTTCATTTCAATTAGAATTTAATTTGTATTATTATTTAATTTAATTTAAATGGATGTTTGTTTTTTCTTTTAACCCCATTATAGTATGCTGGAATAGTTCATATTTGTTTCAATTAATTTGTCACATCTGGTAATCATTTACGAGTAGGGGTATCTCAGCATGACGTTCTTCTGCATACATTACTGTCCACTCTTTTGTCCATGATGCTGTAGACACACAGCCAATAATAATAATAATAATAATGATAATAATAATAATAATAATAATAATAATAATAATAATAATAATAATAATAATAATAATAATAATAATAATCCTATCCTATCCTAACCTCTCCCGTAAATCGAAGGTCGTTGGGACACCACAGATGATCGTTTAACCAGTGTACTCCATCTTTCTCTCTCCTCAGCAACTCTCATGGCTTCGCTCAGTGTCAAGCCAGTCCATTTTCGAATGTTGTCATCCCATCTCTTTTTATGTCTACCTCTTCTTCTGCCTCTTTACACCGTGCCTTGTAGGATGGTCTTTGCAAGGCCTGATGCTCTGATGTCGTGGCCATACCATCGGATTTCCGTTTCTTCACCACTGTGAGCATGTCATCGTGTTATCCTATGGCTTGTGATAGTCTTTCGGACTTCGTTGTTAGTGATTTGCTGGGTATAGGAAATGCCCAGAAGTCTTCTGTAGCACCTCATCTCCATGCTTTGTATTATTACTTGTAGATTTGCTGTGATGGTCGCAAGCGTATAGGAAGATTGAGATGACAAGGGAGCGCAGCAACCTTACCTTGGAATGTAGACGGAAGGTCCTGTCTGTCCAAATGGGCTGCAACCTTCTCAGGGCAGAAGTTGTTTTTGAAATCATGGAGAGGACGTCCTGGCAGGATCCATTGTCTGACACAATGGATCCTAAATATTTGGAGCTATGCACTGTGTTGTTGTTGTTGTTGTTGTTATTATTATTATTATCAATAATTATTATTAGTAGTATAACATTATTATTACATATTATTAAACATATTTTCTCTCTCTCTCTCTCTCTCTCTCTCTCTCTCTCTCTCTCTCTCTCTCTCTCTAATACATATTATAACATTGATTTATATTTTCAATTCATTGTAATAAATCCTTATTACCCATCACAGGAACTACATACAGCCATCTGTGTCGCTATGAAAATCAAGTACAATCCTAAAATGCAGGTGACAAGAACATACACCAAAACTCTTTTCACCCCACTTATTATCACTTCATATACCACGCCATTGCATAATATTTAAATACCACACATTCATACGTTTGTAAATAATAACAATTTCTTATACATCAGCACGAACGTCAAACATTTGAATGAAAAACAATGCACACTTTCCCCCAATCCCCATCCCACCGCGCCTTTACACTACATGACATGATTATTGCTTTAGGTCCAGCGGACTCCTCCGAGCCAAATCAGGACCGGACAACCTTTGATCCGCATAAAAGATCTCCTGAAACAACCCTAGTGGTAAAACTGAAAGCTCTCCACCAGCCAGTCACTTTACAATAAAGGCATCCCACGCAGGGGACGCTGAGGCTTGTACTCTAATTTATCGAAACCCCCCTTTACAAAAACAAAATAGAATACAAATATCATTATAAATTATCAACAAAACACATACATATAAAATGCCTACATTGCTAAATAATAACATCATAGGAAGCCCTAGTGACCACCTGACAGAAAGCGTCCAATAGTCCCAAGCTGATCCAACAGACCTCATATACAAATAAGGAGTCTTGTCCCGGAAGAGTTTTCAAGGAAAAAGGTAGGTGACTGGTCTAGCGAAGAAGAAGATAGTATAGCAGATTGATAGAACAGAGCAGGAATGAGAAAGAGCAAATGAGAAAGACAGCGACAGTGGGAATTTAAAACACTAAATTTCCAGAAAGTGTGGATACTATTTATACTGAAACCCCCGGCACCCCAACGGGGGTGCGCCTTTACATAATATGTACACATCACTCCTTTGATATGTAACAGAAAACATAAATAAAATCATTTAAATTAAAACACTCACACACACAGACACACCCACACACACACACCCACACAAACACGCACACCTACTCACACATTTGCTTACAATGGTGTAAAACAGTAATAGTGATAAAAGAATAAAAATTGTCAGTCTGGTCACAGTGAAATAAAGCAAGCTCAAGGGAGGCAATTTAATCTCATTCAAAAATTATTTCATTTCACACACAGGGCGCACATATCACACACACACACACACACACACACACACACACACACACACACACACACACCACAAACAAGCACACAGAGTAATTCAAGGCACATACTAACACACACACACACACACACACACACACACACACACACACACACACACGCACAGAGTAATTCAAGGCACATACTAACACACACATACGTGTATATGGTGCCAAACGGGGACCTTGACAAGTCACCTACATTTTGGGGACACAGGGAAGGAACTACGCTAGAAACACAAAACCAGCAGGAATCACACAGCAGCTTTAGACGAGTTATTTCCCATCTGGATTAATCACTTGGACGTCATGAAAAAAAGGTACATAATGAGGACATGACGTAAGTCCTCATTTCGAACTTTCATACACACCAAGTCCTCATTTCAAACTTTTATACACACCGTCCTCATTTCAAACTTTTATACACACCGTCCTCATTTGGAACTTTCATACACACCAAGTCCCCATTTCAAACTTTTATACACACCGTCCTCATTTCAAACTTTTATACACACCGTCCTCATTTGGAACTTTCATACACACCCAGTCCTCATTTCCAACTGTTATACACACCAAGTCCTCATTACAAACTTGTATACACAGTTTGTGTATAAAAGGCGGAAATGATGATTTTTTCGCAATAAGCAATTATAGCCTAGCTCTGTTGGTTGGGGAGAGGTGACTGTTTGATTAAGATTGAGATTAAGATTATGTTCAAGCCCCACCCGTAGACTTAGTCCCCAAACATGGAAAGAATCGAAGAACACGTTGGGTAGAGGTGACTGTTTGAATGAGATGACCATAGAGTATTATTATTATTATTATTATTATTATTATTATTATTATTATTATTATTATTATTATTATTGTTATTTTTATTGAGGATTTTTATAGCGCACTTATCTCGCCATACTTGACCAGACTTTCGGCGCTGGCAAATACGTGATCTAACTGAATCCGACCGAGACGCGCACTTGCAGGCTTTGGGCGCATGGTCTGATGCCCGGACAACTGAGTACTATCCACGTTGCTGAAATGGACTTTACAATAAATAAAAATTCGATTTTTTTTCCTCTTCCAATAGCGATCTCCCTGACCTGTTTGAGAGATGGATGTGTATTTGGTGTGTGTGAGGGTGGATGACACAGGTGAGCGTGCCTACGTCACAGCCAGAAGCCTAGCTAAGCTATCGCTCTTTAATTGGAAAAGCATGCTTGTTACTACCACCTGCTTCTATGCGGGCAGGATAGGACATTGATGGCTAGCTAATTACCCCCCATGCCCTGTGGGTTCGGGCATTAAATAGAATAGACCCAACGTTTTCCGGCGTGTCGTAAGAGGCGACTAACAGGGGTGATGTTAGCACGGCATCACTGGGCGAAAGTCTTCTACACAGAAGTCACCGGCCATGGGCAGAGGAGCCTCATGTTACTACAGGTTCAACGACCACGTGCTCAGGGCCAAGGCGAGCTACATTGTATTCGTGGATTTCGGCTGTGGCCAACAGCCTGGAGAGGATTGGCCACCGCCAGGTCTTTTTTGCCTAAGACACACTACATGATGAAGCTATCCAATAATTCCATACCGGATCAGTCGTCGCCCGGCTCAAGGACCGCGCATTCCGTTGGCCACCAGGACGGAGGTGTTAAGTATGCTACTGATGGACAACTTAGCAAGATCCGCATGAGAAACAACATCGTCATAGGAACCTGGAATGTCAGGACCCTAACTGCGGAAGGAAAATTAGAAGAACTGGCCCACGAGTTGGACCACTATCGATGGAACGTTCTAGGCATCAGCGAACTGTGCTGGAAAAGCCTAGGTGAAACAAAGACTGACAAAGGCCACAAGCTCTATTTCAGCGGTTGAGATGACAGGCACGAACACGGCGTTGGATTCTTGGTCCACAAGAACATTCTAGCCACTGTCATGAGTTGCCGCCCAGTCTCCAGTAGACTCATACCCATCCGCCTGAGAGCAGCCCCTTTCAACATCACCATCATCCAGGCCTATGCCTCAACATCAGACTATGACAACAGCGAAGTGGAGGATTTTTATGAAAATCTACAGGCGGTCCTTGACCAAGTGCCGAAGAAGGACATAGTCATAGTGCAAGGCGACTGGCATGCCAAGGTTGGCCAAGATGCGCACCACAACTGGGGAGACACATGTGGACCCCACTGCAACAACGAGACAAATGACAGGGGTCTGAGACTCTTGGAGTTTGCCAGATACAACAATCTGGTACTGGCAAACACGCTTGGTCTCCACAAAAACTCCAGACGATGGACATGGCACAGTCCCGGCGGGGAGCATCACAACCAAATAGACTACATCATGGTCAAGAAACGCTTCAGATCAAGCATCAACATTGGCAGGACACGCACTGTTCCAGGAGCAGACATCGGAAGTGACCACGACCTCGTGATGATGTCTTTCCGGCTCCACTTGAAGAGAGTAAATACAGCAAAATGCATTAGACTGAAGTTCGACCTGGACAAACTGCAAGACCCGGAGGTGGCAGAACTATTTCAGGCCACAATTGGAGGGAAATTTGCACCACTGCTCATTTTGAGGGCTGGTGAAGTAGATGTCAACACCATGACCACCACCTTCAACTCAGCTGTGACAGATGCCGCCACTGAGATCCTTGGCAAGCACCGACCAAAGAAGAAGCCGTGGATCACACCTGAACTTTTGGATCTGTGTGATAAACGAAGAGAGATAAAAAAAAAAGAAAAAGAACACCTCACAGGGAGCTGATGTCTACCGAAAAATCAACAATGACATCCGAAAAGGCATGCGCACAGCAAAGGAGAACTGGATAGAAGCTCAATGCCAGGAAATAGAGAACAGTTTGAACAAGAACAACAGCAAGAAGGCCTACCAGACTGTGAAGTGGCCGACAAGTGTCAAACAGCCCAAAGTCTCCACGATCCAAAGCAAGTCTGGCATATGCCTTACAGAAGAACAAGAAATCTTGGACAGATGGACAGAGTACTGCTCTGACCTTTACAACCATACACCAAATGGAGACCCATCAGTTCTAGCATGTCCCGAGAACAGGGAAGAAGAAGAAATCCTCCCAATTCTCCGGGAAGAAGTTGAGGCAGCAGTGTAATCGCTAAAGAAAGGGAAATCAGCGGGAGTGGACAACGTACCCGCGGAACTGCTACAAGCAGGAGGAGAAGCGATGATTGTTGCCCTCACCATTATCTGTAACAAGATCTGGCAGAGTGGGGAGTGGCCTATACCATGGACCCAGTCGCTTGTCATCACTCTTCCCAAAAAAAGGTAACCTTCAGGAGTGTGAAAATTACCTCACCATCAGCCTCATCAGCCACCCCAGCACGGTCCTCCTGAAAATAATACTCAACAGGTTGAAACCCCAAGCTGAACACATCATAGCTGAAGAACAAGCAGGATTCAGGGCAGAGCGAAGTACCACTGAACAGATTTTCAACCTCAGAATAATCTGTGAGAAATACCTACAGCACCAACAACATCTATATCATGTGTTCATAGACTTCAAGAAGGCATTTGACCGAGTCTGGCATGCAGCACTATGGGCAACAATGAAAGTGTACAACATCAGCCCTAAAATTATTGAAGTCATCAAAAGCTTGTATGACAAGACTACCAGTGCAGTCCTCCACAACAGCGCCATCAGGAACTGGTTCAGAACAACAATCGGTGTGCGTCAAGCATGCCTACTCTCTCCAACACTCTTCAACATCTTCCTAGAGCGCATCATGTAAGATGCTCTTGCAGATCATGAAGGCACAGTCAGCATAGGGGGTAGAGCAATCTCCAACCTTCGTTTTGCGGATGACATTGATGGATTGGCTGGAGAGGAACAAGAACTTGAACAGCTGGTACAGAGGCTTGACACCACCTCCAGAGCTTATGGAATGGAAATAAGTGCAGAGAAGACCAAAATGATGACCACCAACACCAATGGCATCAACACGGACATCAAAGTCCAAGGCCAATCCCTCAATACAGTGCATAGCTTCAAATATTTAGGAGCCATTGTATCAGACAATGGTTCCCGACAGGAAGTCCTCTCCAGGATCGCACAAACAACTGCTGCCCTGACAAGGTTGAAGCCCATTTGGAAAGGCAGGACCATCAGTCTACATTCCAAAGTAAGACTGCTGCGCTCCCTTGTCATCTCCATCTTCCTATATGCTTGCGAAGCATGGACCCTCACAGCAGATCTTCAACGAAGAATACAAAGCATGGAGATGAGGTGCTACAGAAGACTTCTGGGCATTTCTTAGACCCAACACATCACCAACGACGAAGTCCGACAGACCATCACACAAGCCATTGGACAACACGATGACCTGCTCACAGTGGTGAAGAAACGGAAACTCCGATGGTATGGCCTCGTCACCAGATCATCAGGCCTTGCAAAGACTATTCTGCAAGGCACAGTGCAAGGAGGTAGAAGAAGAGGGAGACCGAAAAAGAGGTGGGAGGACAACATTCGAGAATGGACTGGTTTGACACTGAGCGAAGCCATCAGGGCTGCTGAGGACAGAGAAAGATGGAGTATGCTGGTTAAACGATCATCTGTGGTGCCCCTACGACCTCCGGGTTACGGGACAGGATAGGATAGGATAGGATAATTACCCCCACCCCTCCCCCTCCGCGGCTTTCTCCGCTTATATTTACTGTAGGAGTTCAGTGATTAGATTAACGTCCCCGGACACAGTGCGTATAATAGGGGACAATAGTAGTAGTAGTAGTATGGGGCCGGGTAGCTCAGTTGGTAAGAGCGTCTTGCTAGTAACCGAAAGGTCGCTGGTTCGAATCCCGGATTGGTCAACGTGTGATCATATTATTTTCCCCTTTACCAACAACTGGCCCGCTGGTGTCAGTATAAATCGGTCCAGTAGTCACCTATATGCGAAAGTGTCGTGTGACTATAATCTACAAACAACAAGTAGTAGTAGTAGTATTGAGGATTTGTATAGCGCACTTATCTCGCCGTACTTGACCAGATCTAACTCAAACCTCCCGAGACGCGCACCTGCAGCCTTTGGGCGCATGTTCTGACAATCATTGAATGAACACTGAACCACCAGAGCTATTTTACTGCTAACATGGACCGTATATAGCACAGATAAGAGGTGGTCTCCATGAGACCATTCCTTTGATATACCACAACACCTATTTTGACCCCTATTTATGCCTTTTACAACTTTGCTGTGCCACAGCGCTATAACCACTGTGCCACTGTGTGGCCTACGTTGCTCAAATGGACAGCAAAAGCGTAGAACCACTATTATACCAGTTTATAAGGAAAGAAGAGCGTGTATTTTGCTACAGATCACACAAATACACACACACTGGCAAGAGATTGGAAAGATCAAAGGGAATGTGACGTAAGCAGCCCCGAAACTTTGCAAAGTTAGGAGTTTTGAAACAGAGGCCGCACCGGGTGAGATTAGTTGGGCAAACCAAAACCTGCTTTATTATTTTGAAATATCTGTTTGCTTCACCTACGGGGATGGTATTTGGGGTGTATTATACAATATATCATATGCCAAAACAGATGGTGGTTACAAAAAACATCACATCTGGGGGTGGGGGGAGGTGAGGGGCCCCCCAACGACCCTATATATATAGTATAGCATCTGGCAAGACAGATGGTGTTTAAAAATTCCATCACCTTTGTGGGGGGGGGGGTGTAGGGGGCCCCCAACGACCCTATATGTATAGTATAGCATATGCCAAGACAGATGGTGGTTAAAAACACATCACCTCGGTGGGGAGTGGATGGGGGCCCCCATGGGGTGGGTGATAGGATAAGACCCTCAGAGTTATGGTATGGGGGATGGGATAGCTTTCCCTAATGCTGCTGCCGCGTACCCCCCAAAAAACAAGAAAACAGCCCCAACGATCTGCGAGTTATGGGATTGGTGATAGAAAAACTTTAAGAAATAGAGATACCAAATTGTTTACAATGACCTCGAAATTTAACCGGCCACGTTGCAAAGGAAATGGATGTCGTCATTACAGTTGCATCATCATAATTATTAGCCAGCGCTCTCTCTTCTGTATTTGTGGTGAACACACAAATCTTTTCAAAGACACACACTTTGTGTGTGGAGAAACAGAAGTTTGGTACATAATGAGAATATGCGGTATTTATTCGAATTTATTCAATTTATAGCGAAAGGACTCGGTAAAACCATTTTCGAAATGAGGACGCACTTTTGGGTCCCCAGTTCGATTTAGGTCCCCATTTGAAAGGTGTGCTTACACATGAAGGTCCTCAATTTGTACCATTTGTAGACACACACCACACACACACACACACACACACATGCACACAAACAGAGTAATTCAAGGCACATATTAACGCACACACACCACACACTCACACCCACACACACACATACACACACACAGAGTAATTCAAGGCACATACTACTGTAGGCTAATGCATTGTAACGTCGTTGGAAATTTCTCTGTTGCGATAATGAAGTAGTAGGTATATTCGAATGCCTGTTCAAATAACGATTCTTGTGACTCTTTACTATCTGAATGCAGAAAATGCAGTAAGAAAATGAGAGAGATAAAATGAGATAAGATGAGATGAGATAAGATTTTTAACAACAAACAAGTAGTTATACTCTTATCAGAAGGAATAGGGGTCGCTTGATTGTGCATAATAACGGTCACGTGTTTATTTTGGTCGGCACTCCAGTAGGTCAAACTGTTGGGAACCACTGCCTGCACCGTTACCGCGTAACATTTCATGCTTCAATTGCTTTGCTGTCGGTTGCACCACTGAGACAACTGCGCCCCTTACCCAACTATAGCTTTACAAGAGATATAGCACGATAATAGCGGCGATTATCAATCCACACTATGGAGATGAACGCTCTCCGATAAGCGTGCAGACAACTTGAAAGGCCAATGGTATCTCGGAGGACGTCACCGCGGGCCTTGCTATAGCAATACTTAATCTGTCCTTTGTAGTTAAATTCCTTGGCTTGCTTCGGTTGTCTTTCTTTCTTTCTTTTATTTTTCTCTTTCTTTCTTTCTTTCTTTCTTTCTTTCTTTCTTTCTTTCTTTCTTTCTTTCTTTCTTCTCTTTCTTTCTTTTTTCTCTTTCTTTCTTTTTTCTCTTTCTTTTTTTTCGCTTTCTTTCTTTTTTTCTCTTTCTTTCTTTTCATCTTTCTTTCTTTCTTGTTGTCTTTCTTTCTTGTTGTCTTTCTTCTTTTTCTCTCTGTCTGTCTTTCTTTGTTCTCGTTCTTTCTTTCTTTCTTTTCTTTTTCTTTCTCTTTCTCAGTTGTCCCCGGTATTACTAAACTTTGTGGAACTGAATTTTTGATTTCAGGTCTGATGGGGTGAGGAAATCTACGTTAGAATTATTGGATCGTCGATATGAAGAGTAAGTGTGTTTAAGGATGGGAATTTGGAGGTTTGGGGATGGAGGGGTTGGGTTGAAGATCAGGTGTGGGTAGTGGAGGAGGAGGGGAGCAGAAGGGAGAGGGGGACAGAGAGTGACGAGAGTACTACATACCCATATTTCCTCTCCTTCCTCGTTGTTTGTCGGTTTGTTTGTCTATCTTGTTTATTTCTTCTTCTGTTCTTACTCTATCCCTACATCTGTCTTTTTCTCCTCTCTCTGTCTCTCTCTCTGTCTCTCTCTCTGTCTCTCTGTCTCTCTCTCTCTCTCTCTCTCTCTCTCTCTCTCTCTCTCTCTCTCTCCAGTCTTTTGATTTGCACTGTACACCTTTCTCTCTTTTTTCAGGTCAAAATCACAAACTACCAAACCGGAATCGGCGAAGGATGATGGAACGAGGTATTAATAATAATAATAATAATAATAATAATGCCCACACGCACGTACACACACACACACACGCACACACCCCCACACACACACACACACACCCACACACACACACACACAAAATGGCCATAGGCCAGACAGTGTTTAAAATATTAAAGTTCTTTCACGTAACAATGGCAGTCGTTGAGTTTGATAGAGCTTGCCTCATGTTTTGAATCATCAGAAAAAAGTAATTGTAGAACTTATACTGCGTGTCATTATTCCGGCATTGTAATAAATTGACAATCTGCAACCGCAGTGAAACATGTCTCAATATGACTAAATATTTCTGACGAAGTTCTGTATACACTGGGCACTGAAAAATAACATGAATTTCGTTTTCCACTGCCTGTGGACAAAAGGGACAAAGTTGTTTTGCAGGGTTTTTCGAAAAGCGGAACTCATGCGCGTTGATTTTCGTTACCCCAATCCTAAGTCTTGCGAGAGTTCTAAGATAATTACTGGTATGCAGAGAGTCAATATATTTTTCACGCTCAAGACATGTTTTTAAAGCAGTTATACAACGGAAAAGGAAAACTCAGCGGCCTTAGGCGCCCACATCTTCCAGCACCAAAACCATTTCAAGGAAACCAGTTGTATTCTTTAAAAGACAAAAGTATTCAATGGCTGCTCTTAGCCTCCTAGGTCGAATTTGGCGTGAGAGAAAGAGAGAGGGAGAGAGAGGGAGATAGAGAGAGAGGAAAGGGGAGAAGGTTTGGTACGAAGGTGTGGTCATGGTGGATGTGAAGGGAAATGGAATGAACGGTGGGGTTATTCCACATCTGTTATGTTTTGGGAAAAAATAAACAAAAATACGCTGGAACTTTTTCAGGTCACCCACAAAAAATTCGTCCAAGAAGAGAAAGAAGGACAACGAGGAAGCAGACCCCAAATTTGTAGAAGTACCCCAGAAAAAAGCAGGGCAATTCAAGTGAATATACTCGTATTTATTTTCATTGTAATTATACATTCTCGTAAAACATAATATGACTACAAAGGCTTGCCTAATAGTGATATACAGTTTAATATAGGTTACAGTAAAAGAAAGATAGCTCCATTGAAAAGACGAGATTTTTTTAAAACTGTATATCACTATTAGGCAAGTCTTTGTAGATTAAAAAAAAAACAGCCATAATAAAATTATAAGCTTTCTTATCAATCTGCAAGAAAATTGTTTTCTTAAAAACTATTATAGCATTACATGAGGATGTTTTTTTTTTAGAAAAAAGTAGTTTGAAAGGACAAAAAGGGTGTTTCAATGTCGCCCGATAAATCCCAATCAATAGGGTTGTGGGCAGAGCAAGTTGAAGATGTTCTGCAGCATTCAAAACCACAACTTTCATATATAGTACCACTCTCTTATTAATGTACAATATGGTTTTTAAAGTTTGTCTCAATTGTATTTGTTATTCATCCTGCCTAAACAGCGACTTATACTCTTGGAGCGTCTTCTGTGACCGTGGGGCCATTAATCAGGATGTGACAGAATAATGACCTTCTAAACTACGCTAAGCAAACTAAAGAACTAAAGCTATTAGTACACTACGAAATGTCTAATGAGGTTTCCTAACCTATGTCCCATCCCATTACAGTTATAAGCCAACGTATCCAGCTTGGTTCGCGGGAAGCTGGGAACGGGCGAGGACGTATAAATATTTGAGTAAATTCGTGGGCGACCAACCCTTGTACGAAGCTTGCGAGAAAGGACCGGACGAAAGGACGTACAGATACCCCATGATAGTAAGTCCCCCATGACGATGATGATGATGATGATGATGATGATGATGATGATGATGATGATGATGATGAAAATGATGATGATGATGACGATATCGGTGATGAATTTGATGAGGAGGAGGAAGAGGAGGAGGGGAGAGAGAGAGTTGCTGCTGCTGATGATGATGATGAGGACGAGGAGCAGGAGGAAGGGGAGGATGGTTGTGGTGGTGTTGGTGGTTGTCCAGGGGGCGGTGGCGTGGGTCAAAGAGCAGAAGGCCACACCGGCCTCATCGCAGGTACGCCTATTCTGTTCATAAGGGCATTACAGGTTATAGAAAGGATAGGATAGGGCTGTGTCTTTGAAGAAACGAATCCTCCGCTCAACGGTTTATTTTCAATCTGCGTAAGAACGAACATCTATCCAAACAATATTCAAGATTCAAGATCTATTTAGTGTCCCCATAAATCACAAGGAAATGTAGTCTGTGGTGTGACCATTCATACAAGGACAATGATACATACACCATTAATATAGCATGAAATTATGCATACGTCACATTATTACAGAGCAATAAAATTAACGTTTTCATGAACAGTAACGTCACGCACACTTTTACTTCCACAGACACATCACAATACCGCATTCGTAAGAAAGGCAATCAGCAACAATCACACCTGCACACCGGCAACCATACTACAGCTGCAGTCTTCCACCGAACAGCACACAAACCATCAACATACATATAACATACATTTAGGTCTAAGGTATATTAAAAGGTCTGCATAGAATAAAATTGGCCTATATCCTTGTCTTTCCCGTTATAGGATTGTAGTTTTCGATCAAAATGAAGATATTTATATAGGTTCGTTTTACAAAAGAAAGTTTTGGCGTCTCCTATGTCTGCCAGGATCCATTCGACTACATCGAGACCTCCAGAAGTCCTTGCTGGTATGATGAGCCATCCAGACAACGGGGGCTACACTGCCTGCCGAATTTCTTTATTGCTGGCGTAGCCAAGTGTGGAACCACCGACCTCTACCGGCGTATTCGTATACACCCTGAAGTCATGAAGGGTAGGTAATACCACACGGAGTAGCTGCTACCACTAAACGAGGTCTTTTTTTTTTAATCTCTTGCCTCAGCGGAAGACGAGGCAGTAGGTAGCCTACCCACAAAGAACTCGGCGGAAGATGAGGCAGTAGGTAGCCTACCCACAAAGAACTCAGCGGAAGATGAGACAATAGGTAGCCTACCCACAAAGAACTCGGCGGCAGATGAGGCAGTAGGTAGCCTACCCACAAAGAACTCAGCGGAAGATGAGACAGTAGGTAGCCTACCCACAAAGAACTCAGCGGAAGATGAGGCAGTAGGTAGCCTACCCACAAAGAACTCAGCGGAAGATGAGGCAGTAGGTAGCCTACCCACAAAGAACTCAGCGGAAGATGAGGCAGTAGGTAGCCTACCCACAAAGAACTGCATGCATATTTTCTTGAAGTTAGTGGCGCACTCTCATCGGCGTCGCCTTCCTGGGAAAGAAGGGAAAAACTTGGCTGCCTCGTTTCATTACTTTTTACGGGCTATTGGATAGGCTTCCTCACCGTCTGCCTGCTGAGGCAAGAAAGACGTAGGCCTCCTCTAGTCTGATCTGTGTAGTATAGAATTATGCAGACAAACCAGAAGAAGAAGAAGGAAGTGGAAGATGACAAAGTAGACGAAAATGAAGAATGAAGAAAAAGAAGAAGAAGAAAAGGGGGAAGGAGGAGGAGGAGGAGGAGGAGGAAGAGGAGGAGGAATTGCACGGCTTGATGTGGTGTATTGGGTGAATCTGTATTCGTGTATATTCACGTTTGATGATGATGATGATGGTGATGATGATGATGGTGATGATGATGATGTCGACGACCATGATGATGATGATGGAGGAGGAGGAATTGCACGACGTGATTGATATGGCGTGTTGTGTGAATCTGTATTAGTGTGTATTTGCTTTTGATGACGACGACGATGATGATGATGATGATGATGATGATGATGATGATGATGATGATGATGATGATGATGACGACGACGACCATGATGATGATGATGATGACGGTAATGACAATGGCGACGACGACAATGACGGCGATGACGACAGTGATGGCTACAAAGACGATAATAATGATGATAATAACAATGATAAAATATGGGTGAGCCTATTGATTTAACAATAATTGTTATTTGTGCTGTCTAGGAACCATGAAGGAATACCATTTCTGGGACCGAGAGCGTTTCGGGTCCATAGACTACACAGAAAAAGGGGAAGTTCTGGAAGTCAACAGGAGTGAGTAGACCTCTAAAGAATAATAACTTTAAAATGGTTGATTTTCTGCAGATTTGACGTGCATCTGGAGAAATCACCTAAACATTTTTATCGGTATCGGTTAGGTCCTGGTAGGATACGTGGGTCTAATGAAATTCTACTACCTTATTATGCCTCCAATGAAATCAGCAAAATTATTATTTTCTTTAGTATGATGTAGAACCTCGTACAAAAATTTCTCACGAACGATGTGTAGTTGGGCATTCATCTGAGGAACCAAAGTAAGGTAACGGGCCATTGTGTTGTGTCCCTGGGAAAGACACTTTACTCCTGTTTTCCTACTCCTTCGGATGAGAGTATAAACCGAGGTCTAGTCTGTGTCGCATACATTCCATCATAACGGACTTTAAAGATCCTGACGTTCATGTCCTAGACGGGTGAGTGCCGGTGACAAGAACACACCCAGCATGCACCTAGGTCCTTCTCCCCCATCCCTGGCTGCCCAGGATTGTGCTCAGTTGTCCGGGCGTCAGACCATGCGCCCAAAGGCTGCGGGTGGGCGTCTCGGGCGGCTTGAGTTAGATCCTGTATCGGCCAGCGCCTTGAGCAGCTCTTGAGCTGGAAAAGCGCTATATAAGAACGATTAAATAAATAAATAACGTCTTCCTACCTTCCTTCCGTCCTTACTTCCTTATACTTAATGATGGGCTGACTGGCTGGCAGACTTCCTTACTGCCTGAATGACTTATGTTCTGGCTCCCTACTTTCCCTGCCTTCATTCCTTTTTTATTTACAGCATTCACCCTTTGCCTATCTATTTATTTAAATAAAAATGAAAAAGCACATCATCGGACACCTCTCCGTATATTTCAGAGCCGTGGACCATCAACCAGTACATCGACTTGATCACCGGACAGAAGGATTTAAAACTGGTTGCGGACGACCTCAGATACGATGGCTTCTCTATAAGACTTTTTGGTAAGTTGTCGTACACTCACTCCCTTCCCTCCCCACTCCCATTCCCAGGCCCCACCCTCATTCCTCACTGTACCCTCTTCCAGGAAGAGAAAAGACGGATTTGGATACCTTCGCCTAGAAACTGACCATGAGAAAGAAAATAATCAAACAAACAAAGAAAACATCAAACAAACCAACAAAACAAACAAACGCAGAGAGTTCCCTTCCACGCATCGGTCCAAAAAGTCCTTAATTAAAGAGAGTCTGAAGTTTTTGGGCTACTCGATGACTTCACGACGCCAGTCTAGCAAAGCGGCCCACGATAAAATGTTTACGTTTTACTTCAGATTGAGAGTGGCAGCATTGTATTCTAGTCCACAGCAATACATTGGGGTCTGTGATATTTTTGGTGGTTTGCGGAGTGCATATTTTCTGATCACGGTCACACGCCTCACAGGTTGAGTGTTCGGTCTCCCGAAGTTTTACTGTTGTATACCTGTTTTATCTTCGTGTTTGGTGTCGTCAGTTGTCAAGGATGTTCCCCTTGGACTGGTCATGTTGTCGGACTGCTGTTTGTGTCTCCCCGTACGTCAGGATGTTGGTGTTTTGGATTTTCTGTATCGCCAAGCTGTGTTCCATTCACAGTGTTCACAATCAGCCATGTTTTCTTTCACCTACCTTGCACGTGCAGTTACAACGAGGTCATGATTCTGACCCTGCTACAGGTGAGCGAGTTGAATTCTACTACACACGCGATCAACTTTTATCAATGAAGGCTACTCGTTTGACCCCTGACCTCGTGCGTTGCCTGAGATATTTCTGTATTGGCCGTGACCTTCCACGCAAACGAACAAGACGTGGTGGAAGAAGAAAACAACGATGCATTCAAGTAGTAGGCCTATCCACTGATTGCTCGCTTGCCTGTAACGTAGGCACTCAACCGTTCTACGACTCGCTGCCGTGGTCCGCCGATGTACGACTGCCGTATGGTAGGCCTATTCTACGCTGCGCGAACGCCTGCAACCTCGTCACAGTCCGCCGGTCCACCATATCTTCGTCGAATGTTGACAGTGAGCTGCGAGTTGCTTCATTTAATGCTCAGTCCCTTGGTCCTCCTCAAAAACGCACTGCAGTCAGTGAATTCATCAAAGACAGACACATTGACATCTTGTTTATTCAAGAGACGTGGTTTAAATTAGTTGGGGATGAAGGGAGGTGTGCAGATCTGGCACCTTTTGGTTTTACCCGCGCTCTCACCGTGGTGGGGGTCTGGCTGTTGTGTATAAGGATGCTATGTCAAATCATTTGAGCTTCATTGTAGACTTTCCGTTCCCTCACACTTCCTTTGAAGCTGTGCAAGTTACGTTGTCAACATCACAGCAAAATGTACATTTCATTTGTATTTATAGAACTTATCCTAAAAAGAAGAACAACCTTTCTGATGCGATCTTTTTTCATGAGTTTCCTGAAATGTTAGACTATTGTAACAACATGTCTGGTACTTACCTCATTGTTGGCGATGTAAACTTTCATTTTAATGAACCTCATTTAGCTAGTACAAGAAAAATGATTGACCTTTTAAACATGTTTAGCTTAGAACAATCTGTCACTCAGCCTACCCATTCTGGTGGTCACCTGATTGACTGGGTAATGCACAGGCCCCAAGATAATGTAGTGCGATCCACCATTGTTACTCAGGAGCTGTCATCTGATCACTTTTGTGTGGTCTGTGATCTTACTGTTGTAGCTCCTTCTCCTCCAGCTTTGTTGAGGGAGACACGTAACCTTCGCGCCATGGACAGAGACGCCTTCAAGCGCGACCTGAGTGTGGAAGTGTCCCCGTCCCTTTGCCCCTCTGTGGAACAGCTGGATGCCACACTTAGTGCCGTGCTGGATAGGCATGCTCCCGTCTCCCGCCGCAAGGTTAGGGTCGGTCGTTCGGAGCCGTGGTACGATGGTATTAAAACTGAGCTTCGTGAGGCGAAAAGACAGAGGCGCCGAGCTGAAAGACAATGGCTCAAGTCGGGACTTACGGTTTTTAAGCAGGTGTATTGCGCGGCAAAAAGGTATGTCACGCATATTGTGCATCAAGCTAAGTCAAGTTACTATAGTAATCAAATCACAACTAGTAAAACAAGTAAGCAACTCTTTGGAGTGTGTGACCGCCTTCGGGGAAAAGACAGAAAAACGGTTCTGCCTTCTACACACCCTGTATGCCAGCTGCCCAATATTTTCAGTGATTTCTTCACTAGTAAAGTAGTTGACATTCGGGCAAAATTAGATGGCTTGAATTCTATGTCTTCTTCCATTCATTGTGCTGACCTACGAGGAGATACATACCCCACTGATTCATCACTTACTGTTTTTCAACCAGTGTCTGAGCAAGAAATTAGAAATGTGATTTTGAAGTCAAAGCCTACAACTTGTTCTCTTGATTCCCTTCCTACCCCTCTGTTAGTAGAATGCATAGACCAGCTGTTACCAACTATAACCAACATTATAAATGATAGCCTGTCCTCTGGTGTTGTTCCATCATCAATGAAATCTGCTGTTGTAAAGCCTTTACTCAAGAAACCTAGTTTAGACAAGAATACCCTTCAGAACTATAGACCAGTGTCAAACCTATCATTTTTGTCAAAGATATTGGAAAAGATTGTTTTGAAACAGTTATTTTCATATTTAAATACACATTCTTTGATCTGCTCCAACCAGTCGGCTTACAGACCTTTTCATAGTACCGAAACAGCTCTGTTAAAAGTTACCAATGACCTGTTGCTCGCTCTGGACTGTGGAAATGTTTCAGTTCTCACTCTGCTAGATTTATCTGCAGCATTTGATACTGTAGATCATGACATTTTGCTTAAAACTCTTCAGCTTCATTTTGGTATCTCTGGGTCGGTACTACATTGGTTTCAGTCTTATCTCTTTGAAAGGAAGCAGGCTGTTGTTGTCGATGGCAGCGTGTCTAATGAGACAGAAATGATCTTTGGTGTGCCACAGGGTTCTGTTTTAGGACCTGTGCTTTTTGTGATGTACACCAGACCATTGCTGTTACTTCTTGATAATCATGCCATTGATAACCAGTCGTTCGCTGACGATACACAGCTGTACAATTCTTCCCGCCCTTCCGAGATTCATTCTTGCATCCAGAGCGTGCAGCAGTGCATTTCTGATGTAAGGTCTTGGATGGCTCACAACAAACTTAAATTGAATGATGACAAAACAGAAGCGCTGTTATTCCATAATCCTAGATTGTCTTCACACTCTACCCTTCCTACTTCTATTTCTGTTGGCAACTCTGACATTACTTTCTCATCCTCTGCCAGGAATCTCGGTTACATCATATCTGATGACATGTCCCTTGATAACCATGTTTCACATGTTTGTCGTTCTGCATACACTGCCATTCGCCAAATCAGCTCAATCCGTCAGTATCTTACAGTATATGCCACCAAAACTCTGGTGTGTGCCTTTGTTCTCTCTCGTCTTGACTATTGTAACTCCTTACTCACTGGCTGTCCTAAATCTTTGATCGATAAACTACAAAAAGTTCAAAATTCTGCAGCACGGCTCGTACTGAAAGCAAAAAAAACGCGATCACGTGACACCACTACTATTTTCCCTTCACTGGCTTCCTATCCAAGCACGCATTGACTACAAACTGTCAGTTCTCTGTCACAGTTTCTTCTCTGATACCTTTCCATCCTATCTTAGTCAACTCCTGTCTGCTTACTCACCTGCCCGACAGTTGCGTTCATCCGCAGACACTCATGTCCTCACCACACAAAGAGTACGCACAAAAACCTACGGTGAAAGATCTTTTGCTTTTTGTGGCCCTAAACAATGGAATTCGCTGCCAGCTAACATTCGTTGTATTGCATCCACGCAGACTTTCAAGAAAGCACTCAAAACACATCTTTTCAAGCAATACTTTCCCACTGATTGAACTAGCGAACATCACAATTCTTCTGCCTGCTGACATCCAGTCGACTGCCCAGTTTTAAACTATTACCTCGAGGTGAATGCTTGTATTGTGTCCGTGTTGAAAGTCATCTATTAATTTTATATAAGAGTATTTACCAATGTCGTACAAGTTCTTTTATACTACTAGTTTAGTTAAATGTATCTGTTGTAGTTGAGTCTAGTCCCTTTTAATGTTGTGATTGATGTC
This sequence comes from Oncomelania hupensis, assembly GCA_036898135.1. Taxonomy (NCBI): domain Eukaryota; kingdom Metazoa; phylum Mollusca; class Gastropoda; order Littorinimorpha; family Pomatiopsidae; genus Oncomelania; species Oncomelania hupensis. The sequence continues at coordinate 40,994,653 of CM072514.1, read as the reverse complement.
TTTTCATTGTATTTTACTGTTTTAAGAAATGTTTACAATCATATGTTTTGTTTTTAAGGTGTGTAATATTTTTAGTTGTATTGTATTGTTTTGTTAAATGATGTGATAATGAATGCTTTTATTGTGGACATGTACTTTGGCCAGGCGCTCTTGCGTCTGTGTGTGAGTGATTGTGTGTGTGTGTCTGTGTGTGCTGTTAATTAAGGTACATACTTCTGGTTTAGCATTTTTTACTAGGCATGTTTTTGTTTTACATATTTTATTTTGTTTTTAATACTATTGCTTTTTTATTGCATTGTAAAGCGTGGCGAGCCCATGTTTGTTGGGGTACCACGCTATATAAATCTACCGTATTATTATTATTATTATAAGGGTAGTGGTAGTGTAGATTAACGTCCCCGGAAACTTTCACATATAGGTGACTGTTAATGAAGAAGTCGTAGAAGTGATGGCCCGACGTAGGGCAAAAATGAAGATACGAAGTCATAGTTGAAGTGAAGATGACGATAAGATGGATAGCACACGAGGCAGCTGCATTGTAAAAAGGAAGAAGTTGTGTAGAAGCGGAGCGCTCGAGGCGGTAGCTATAATGAAGAATGCAGACGCGCACACAAGAGGAAGGTGAGTCCGCTCGAGGATAAGAGACGATGAGCCCGAGGGTCCAGCAGCAGGGCCGGATGAAGAAGGGTAGGCTGTTGCTGAAGAGGGCTGACGGCGCAAAACGCCTGTTGTCCGGAGGCGCCACTCTCCACAACTCAAGTTAGGAAGCCCAATCGTAGAAAAAGGATGAGGGCAGCCTGGGAAAGGAATGACGACAGCGAGACGTCGAGGCGCCATTCGTCGTCCAGACGCTGCCGCCCAGTCGAAGGAGCCCAACGGGTGAGAAAATGAAGGTTGTAGGATGAGGTGGAGTATCGGCTCGGCATCTCCCACAAGATGCATGCTGCTCCGTCTTTGGACAACCATGAATCAGCTCGACCGCAAATGATGGTGCCCCCAAGTTGGCAAGAAAAAGAGGAAGTCCTTCGACGAAGCAGATAGCGCAACTGTGGGTCTGACGGCCTCCTAGAGCAGGTCTGCCACCAACCTGCTCGACTTGCTGGCACCGTGTGGATCTGTCGGTCGCTTGATCTATAAGGGAGCTAAGCCAAATACTGTTATAGCAGACGACCAGTTGAACCCTCGGGGAGGACGTTTAGATTTAAATTTCGCAAAAATTCACCACCCCCTGTCACGAATATAGGGGGGTGGGGGGATGAGGACTAGCAATTATTCCCCCGCGCTGTGTTGCCTCCCTTGACTAGGCCAACGTGCGGCGACATTCAGGGAAATAATGCTGGGAGTACTAAAGAATGATAGAAAGTTAAAAAGGGCAGACGAGAAGAATACAAACTAAACTAGTGGAGAATTTGAACAAGGGGAAGTCGGGGGTTATAATACAATATTAGACAATTTATTAAATTGAGGCAGGTCAGGCGTAGGTGGTAGGCTTACGGCTGAGTCACTAGTAAGAGTCTGTTAACGTCCAGGGTTTGGAGTTATTCTGGTTTAGCTATCTGAGGGTCACTGGGGCGATTGTGGACTGATATCATCATATGGCAAAGGGGTATCTGGCTGCTTTAGCGTGGTTAGCCAGATGTTCCGAGAATTGTGGTGTGCGCTGGGTGCGCACTTATCTGCTGTGGCGTGTAGGCGGGGGTTGCCTCAGGAATCTGGATGGCGATTGCGCAAGTGTCCAGTCGCGTGGCGTCAGTCTTCCAATCCAGGTCACTGGGTCGAATTCTTGAGTAATAGGAGTTGTGGTACAACCGGTCTACGGTGCTGGCTGGTTGCTGTATTTCTGCTTTCACGCTTCACAGTGTCAACCAGGGGATCTGGGTTGCACGCAGCGGGTCTGAGTCTCGTAGCAGCCCGGTATAAGGGCCCGTTCTGGAATGGAGTATTGACTCAGTATCAGAGGTGCACACACACTCTGGATGCCGCGCCAGTTAGCGCGCATGCCAGTCAGATTTTCGAATTTGGAAGCACCGGCCAAGACTTGACCGGTTCGTTCCAACTGTCCAACAATTTCAACAATGGCTATTGGGGTTCGGTGGAATTTACTGGCGGCCGCTAATGGATAATAGTTTCGGCGCCTAAGATGGGGTTATGGACAGCAGGGGTGGATATTTACACAATAGGATCAGGGGAGAAGCAAAGGGGATAAATACAGGACAATGGCTATTATATGCAAGGGTGCTTTACTGGGGGACTTTAATCTAAGTAACAGGACAACATGGCATGGGGGATTTATACAAGAGTCTAGGCAGGGGGTTATACATGCATAAATACAAGCATGGCATGAACGGCAATCAAACTGCAGATAATGGATACAAGAAGTAAAATGCATATCACAAGCAATACATCAAGACAATCCACAGACACGGACGTAAATATCTACAAGACATACGAACATGTTGGAAAATCGACGGGTGATGGGGATGCTAAATGATATGAAATAAGTCACAACTCTTACCTTGACCAAGGAACGGGTAGAAACACAAGAATATTGTCGAAGCTCAGCGGTCGTAACGCGGGTGCAGACGTGTCCTCGGCAAGCAGTGTGTTTGCTTGGGCTGGCGGAATAAGACTGACCCTGGGTCTAACTATTCCAGGGTTCCAAGGGGCTATCCCGAGGGGCGGGGCTTGGGTGGCTTGGCCCGCGGGCAAGTAGGTAGAAACTTGACGCGAGCAGCGCCAGGGCTAAATCGTACGCTTGTGACACCCCCTCCCTTCCACACACACACACAATGTATGAATGTACACAAATAGTCATCGCTTGGTCTGAAATCGCATGTGTGTCAAGAGACGTTACAGTAAATGATTGACATTGAAATGATCTGTTAGCGTCAATTAGGCATTGAAATGATCTGTTAGCGTCAATTAGGCAAATGATTATGTTAGCGTCAATTACGCATTGAAATCGACGGGTGATGGGGATGCTAAATGATATGAAATAAGTCACAACTCTTACCTTGACCAAGGAACGGGTAGAAACACAAGAATATTGTCGAAGCTCAGCGGTCGTAACGCGGGTGCAGACGTGTCCTCGGCAAGCAGTGTGTTTGCTTGGGCTGGCGGAATAAGACTGACCCTGGGTCTAACTATTCCAGGGTTCCAAGGGGCTATCCCGAGGGGCGGGGCTTGGGTGGCTTGGCCCGCGGGCAAGTAGGTAGAAACTTGACGCGAGCAGCGCCAGGGCTAAATCGTACGCTTGTGACACCCCCTCCCTTCCACACACACACACAATGTATGAATGTACACAAATAGTCATCGCTTGGTCTGAAATCGCATGTGTGTCAAGAGACGTTACAGTAAATGATTGACATTGAAATGATCTGTTAGCGTCAATTAGGCATTGAAATGATCTGTTAGCGTCAATTAGGCAAATGATTATGTTAGCGTCAATTACGCATTGAAATGATACGTTAGCGTCTGACAGACATTGCATGCGTTTTGGCAAAGTGTTGACTCTCCCTCAGAGGTACTTTAAGAATGTTCAATGTGGATTTGCAGGCGACGGATCACCCTCCTACTTCTGGGACATCCAGAACTGGGAACTGCTGGAAGGGAACAACGGTTGTGTGGAACCTCGCTTCGTCATCGGTCAGCACATACGTCACATCATCCCTAACGCCAAAATGATTCTCATCTTCAGGCACCCAACTCCAAGGTAAGTTAAAGATCTAGTCTGTGCACGCATGCATTCCATCGCACGGACTTTATATGACAGGTCTTGACGCTGAGGTGATAAACGGGTGAGTGCAAGGCAGAGACTCGCAACAACAACAACTGCCTAGCTCCTTATTCTTCCTCTTCTTGGGTGGAGCGGCTCTGCAGATGCTGCGCTTTCGCTTGGAAAGACAATCCCATGGGGGGAATGCGGTTGGGGGTGAGGGGAAGGGTCAAAAGTTCCCAAATTCAAAATCCAATCCAAGCCCCCCAAAATCTTGGTTACATCGTACAAGAAATTTTAATGAAAAGGATGGGGAGGGGGGGGGAGAAGGGAGAGTGTGGGTACGGGGTGAGGGGGGGGGGGGGGAGAGGAGAGAATTCTATGTTTAGAACATTGCTTCGTTAAATTCTCCCATTATGGGGTGTTTTGATGGCGCCGTTCGATTCCTGCAGTGGACGAGATTTTTCGAGTCACACGAGGGTTCTGTCCGGGTACTCCGGTTTCCTCCCTCCCTACAATAATGGTATTGGATGTAGTTTATATAAAATGTCAAAACTAAAATTCCGTTTCCTTTCTGTGTTCTAAGATCGACTTTATTTTAAATCCCATGTTTGAGTGATAAATGTGCGTTCGTGGTTATGTAAGCCTACATGTGGTCGTGAATGTTTGTTACCCTTCGTCCAGCACTGAATCTGATTTAGGAATGTTATTATTATTATTATTATTATTATTATTATTATTATTATTATTATTATTATTATGATAATAATTATTATTATTATTATTGTTATTATTATTATTATGATAATTTTATTATTATTATTATTATTATTATTATTATTATTATTATTATTATTATTATTATTATTATTATTATTATTATTATTATTATTATTAGCATTATTATCATTATTATTATTATTATTATTATTATTATTATTATTATTATTATTATTATTATTATTATTATTATTATTATTATTATTATTATTTTTGCTTGGTGTACAGATTATACTCGCGGTTCCTCTCTCGCATCTGGCGCACTCCGTACCTAAAGGGTGCAACGTCCGCGGACTTTCATAACTATGTGGTAAAAGGGGTACAGCTGTATAAAGACTGCTTTAGCAAGATGTCCATCCGGCAGTGCATCTACAATTTTACTATTTTCGACCAAGCAGTGGTACGATTTCTTTCTTTCTTTCTTTCTTTCTTTCTTTCTTTCTTTCTTTCTTTCTTTCTTTCTTTCTTTCTTTCTTTCTTTCTTTCTTTCTTTCTTTCTTTCTTTCTTTCTTTCTTTCTTTCTTTCTTTTTTCTTTCTTTCTTTCCTTCATCTTTATTTCTTTTTTTTTCTTTTCTTTCTTTCTTTCTTTCTTTCTTTACTTTCTTTCTTTCTTTCTTTCTTTCTTTCTTTCTTTCTTTCTTTCTTTCTTTCTTTCTTTCTTTCTTTCTTTCATTCTTTCTTTCTTTCTTTACTTTCTTTCTTTCTTTCTTTTTCTCTTTCTTTCTTTTCTTTCTTTTTTATTTCTTTCTTTTCTTTCTTTCTTTCTTTGATTTTTCTTTCCTTTTTTCTTTGTTTCATTTTTTTTTCATTTTTTTTCTGTCTTTTTTTAAATTTTATTTTATTTTTTCTTTCTTTTTATTTTTTCTTGATTTATTTTATTGATTGAGTTTTATGTATTTTATTGATGTATTAATTTTTATTGATTATGTTTTAAATAGTTTTACATTTATTTTGATTTAGGCTATTTATTTATTCTATGTCATTTTATTTATTTTTTTTATTGGTTTTATTTTATTCGATTTTATTTAAAATATTTATTTATTTATTTATGTGAATAATATTTTTTTGTGGATTTGAATTATTTATTTTATGTTATTGATTTATTTATATTATTTTATCTATTATTTTTATGTATGTATCAAGGAGTACTAAAGTCTATTAGTACTCCTTGGTATGTATTTATTTATTTTGTCTACTTTACCCTTCTTTTTTTACTTAATTATATTTTTTAATTACTTTATTTATTAACATTTTATTTATTTATTTTTATTTATTTTATTTTTATTATTGAATCGAATTGAATTAATTTTAATATAATATAATTTAATTTATTTTAATTATTTGGTTTAAAGGTTGACTTTTTATCATTTAAAATGGTGTTGCTAGGTACGTTTGGTAGAAGGCATGTACCCGGTCTTCATGGCGGACTGGCTGAGAATCTTTCGACGAAACCAGATGCTCCTGCTGAGAAACGAGGACTACGGCAGTGACATGAACGGAACTTTGGACAAAGTCTTTGACTTCTTAGGCGTCGGTAAGTCCACTCTTGGACACTCCTTTATGTTTCTTTCTTTAATTTAGGGGGAAAGGAGGGAAGAAGTAGTGTCGGGGACCCTCAGTTAGCAGTCCGCGTATAATTTATATTTTAAAATCATTATTACATTTTTTTGGGATTAACAGTTTTTTATGCTCAAGGCCTTCTTCGTTGTTTGTTGTAGTAGATGTGTTTTCCAAAACTCTTTTCCATTATTCATCTTCTTTATTCCCCCCCCCTCCCTCTTCTCCTTTTCTTCTTTATTCTGCTTGATGCTGTACTTTGTTGTTGTTGTTGTTGTTGTTGTTGTTGTTGTTGCTGCTGCTGTTGTTATGCTTCTTCTTCTTCCTCATCCTCTTCTCCTTCTCTTCTTTATTTTTTACTCTGCTTGATGCTGTACGTTGTTGTTGTTGCTGCTGCTGTTGTTGTTATGCATCTTCTTCTTCCTCCTCCTCGTTCTCTTCTCCTTCTTCTTTTTTTTTCTTCTTCTTCTTTCTGTTTGAATCTTTCTTGATTACTGTCTTTCTTTCTTTCTCTCATTCCCTCTCTTTCCTTGTGTGTGTGTGTGTGTGTGTGTGTGTGTGGGTGTGTGGGTGTGTGTGTTTGTGTTCTTCTTTCCTGTCTGTTTGATTTTTTATTTTCCTCTCTCTCTCTCTCTCTCTCTCTCTCTCTCTCTCTCTCTCTCTCTCTCTCTCTCTCTCTCTCTCTCCGTTTTCTCTCTCTATTTATATATCTCTCTGTCTCTATCTCTCTCTGTTTCTGTCTGTCTCTCTCTGTTGTAGCCAAAGCCATGTGTGTTAATTCTATAATTTACATCTGTGTGTGTGTGTTTGTGTGTGTGTGCTTGTGGGTGTGTGTACGTGTGTGTGTATGTGTGTGTGTTTGTGGATTTCAGCTAGGCCGACGGGGGAGGTGAGAGAGGAAGTGCTGGGACACACCTTGGTCAACGTGGGAGACTATGACTCATTTGGACCCATGAAAAAAGAGACAGAGGAGGTGCTGACGGAGTTCTACCAGCCTTTCGTCGACAAATTCGCCGAGCTTCTGCAGGATCCGATCTTCCTTTGGAAAGACACTTATCCCCCTCGGCCCACTGTCAAGTAAACGACTCAAAAGAGGCTTCCTGCGCTATAACACCTCACGAAATAATAATAATTGTGAAGACGTAACTTTCATGAACAGATACCTACCCCCTACTTGCTCACCGATTCCTCCTCAACCACAGTACAATGTAAACACTCCAAAGAGGATTCTTCTGCCATGACGCTTATAAATACTGAAGAAATTAGTTCTTTAAACTGTAATGTCTTCGCCGTAGTGATGATATCAGACCCACTTCCCACACTCCTCCCTGAATTATTGAAGATGTAAATTCGTTTGCATATATGGTGTTTGTTTTGTTTTTGTGTGTGTTTTTTTTTCACTCTCTCCAGCCCAGTGCATAAGTAAACATTCCTAGTTGTTGCTACACGGTCTATAACAACAATCCTGGCTATGAAATTTGCTTGGAAACACTGTGGTTTATCTCTTTAAGCTTACCCCTCCCCAAACCCAAGAGCAACGTAACCAGTCCATACAGGTTTCCTCTGCAAAGACACTTACTGCCACCCACAGGCGCCGGAATAGAAATGTGAGCGGAGTCCGTAACTATTAAAATTCTCTCATTATACGGATACGGGCGTCTGTGCTCTCAAGCCATGCGAACACAATATAAATATATTTTCTCTTAAAAGATACCTCCCTCCCCCTCTCCACTACCTCTGCCTCTGCCTTACCTCCCCTTATCCCCCACCACTCCAGACGACCACATACATCTTTCCTCCCCCTCATAGAAGCAGGTACGAAGTAGACAATAATGATTTTTTCATCTGCAATACCTTGTACTCCGCAACCACATTCCTTCCTTTAACCCAGTGCAATCTGAACAATTTCATAATTGGGCCTATTTACTTATCAGCCACAATTATTATTTTTAGTTTCCAAATCATACAAGATCCTGAAACATGTGATCATAAATTTCGTCCATGACAATGATCCCTTCATTATTATTTTTATCATTAATTTTTAGACAGTTTTATAGCAGCGTAATATTGTCTTTATACACGAACGTTTTGTTGGAAAGTTTGACGCATTGTTTTCTTTGTCTTCCATTTTGGTATAATATAGGACCATGCTGAACTATAATATAATTATACCCGTAATATACTTTTAAATATCTGTGAACAGTTCGAAATGAAAAAAATAAAATGTATGTACGTGCGTACGATTTCGATTTTCCGAGTTGTTCTGTTTTTCGACTTGTTCTTTAAAACATCGTTCCAACGTTTTGTATTCGTCCGCTCGACGACGATTTACAGAAAACTACTCTTTGAAAATTCTATTAGGCTACTTCTTGATGATGACTCAAACAGACAATGATCCAGGTTAATAATTAGGTAAGTGTACATTTTCTTATATTTTGTTTTACATTTTTAGTGAAGCATTCCCACTTTTAGGATCAAATATATAACATAAACGGTAAATATCAATCGTAATGTTTCAAAAGGGATCTTTGTCGTGGTTGAAATTTTTTGAACATGTACCTGTGCAGAATCTATGAACACACACATTCAATTGCACGGACTTTAAAGATCCTAACGCTCATGTTCTATATGAGTGAGTGCCAGATAGTACAATATAACCAGCAGGCACTGCGTCACATCGCTACCTCGTCTTGGGTGGCACTGCTCTGATGCTGCCATGCTTTCCCTGAGAAGGCAACCCAAATTTTTCCGCATCACAGGCGCTCGTATTTGTATACGATAGCGTTCTCTCTTTAGAACGCCTCCCTCTCAGTACTTGGGGGTATAAAGCCTGCATGTAGGACGAATATTATCCAAAATGCAAAACAAAAATCAAATCATTAACAGTCAAGCAGATTTGTGTTGCGTTCTCCAAACTAAAATAAAAATGACAATGCATTCCGCCTCCCCCCCTCCCCACGCTCACTCTCATCAAAAATGTTCTTGATACATCTGTCATAGTCTATATATCTATACAAATTGCACTATGCTAAAAATATAAAACGTTTCTGCAAAATCTAAATTCCGATATTTCCCACATGTAACTGGTATTATTTGCATTGGTTTGTGTAACGCATTCAGTAAAGCTGACTTTTACTTTTAAGAAAGAAGTATTGAATTAAAAAATTTGAAGGCAGAAAAATTATAACAATTTTTGGATCCTAGGGCCCTTAACAACACAAAATAACAAAAACAAACACGGCTCAAACTTTTGCATATTTTGCATAAATAGTTTAAATAAAATAGCATGCAGGTTTCTTTCAATGACAGTTTATCTTTTGTATTCCGCAGCACCTTGGACGCCGCAGTCCAAGGAAACAGTCCAGTTAGAACAATGCGTTCTGGCGAGTCCATACAGCCCCAAAAGCCGACAGCAACTACCACAACCACCACCAAGAAACCAGCCCCGGCACCGCTGCGTTTTAATATTGCCATTGCTGCAGACCTTAACAACCCAGCCTCTAGCTACCATCCTATAATTCAGACTGCCAAAGCCAGGCCATCGTGGGCCAGCCTTCTTTTGAACAGGTGAGCCTGCGTCTTGAATAACCTTGAATCCTGCACCTTGAATTTTCTTTTTAGAAGACCATCTAAGCCTGTCCATCGCTCCTCATAGAATGGCATTGACCTAGCAAATATAATATTTGAATGTAGAAAATCAATAACTAATAACTAGTAATAAATTGATAACTAATAATAAATTAAAAACTAATAATACATTAATAACTAATAATAAATTAATAACTAATAATAAACTAATAACTATTAACTCAGCGTTCCCAATGAAGATTTCCCGTCACAGTTGATAGTATGACACTGCCTTATACCTCGAAGATAAGGTAAAATCCTATCCTATCCTATCCCATAACTCAGAGGTCGTAGGGGCACCACAGATGATCGTTTAACCAGCGTACTCCATCTTTCCCTGTCCTCAGCAACCCTGATTGTTTCGCTCAGTGTCAAAACAGTCCATTCTCGAATGTTGTCCTCCCACCTCTTTTTCGGTCTCCCTCTTCTTCTACCTCCTTGCACTGTGACTTGCAGGATGGTCTTTGCAAGACCTGATGATCTGGTGACGTGGCCATACCGTCGGAGTTTACGTTTTTTCACCACTGTGAGCAGGTCATCGTGTTGTCAAATGGCTTGTATGATGGTCTATCGGACTTCGTTGTTGATGATGTGCTGGGTATAGGAAATGCCCAGAAGTCTTCTGTAGCATCTCATCTCCATGCTTTGTATTCTTCGTTGGAGATCTGCTGTGAGGGTCTATGTTTCGCAAGCATATAGGAAGATGGAGATGACAAGGGAGCGCAGCAGCCTTACCTTGGAATGTAGACTGATGGTCCTGTCTTTGCAAATTGGCTTCAACCTCGCCAGGGCAGCAGTTGCTTGTGCGATCCTGGAGAGGACTTCCTGTCGGGACCCATTGTCTGATACAATGGCTCCTAAATATTTGAAGCTGTGCACTGTGCTGGTGAAAGTCTTTGTGCAGTACTGTCCTCCACTGTGTATAGGAGAACCACTGTTGGTTGAGAGCAAAGCGTGTGACAGCTGTTCATAGCCTACCTTTGATGGCCATCATCAGACACGCGCTGGGTCGCTCTGCTGAAGGCTGATACTGCCAACTTAGAAGGGAAATGTTCATTGGGAACACCGAGTTATTCATTCATTTTCTATAGGATCATCCAGTGTTCGGAAACGCTATAGTCTTTTCTATATTATGTGAAATACTGATGTAGTTCATACATTCAGGTGTGTGCGACTTGCAAATGACATATTAAAAAGAAAGCTGAAGTTAAGTTTAAAGCAAGGACTACTGAAGGATTGAGTAGTCCTTGGGTTAAAGTAGTGATAGCTTTATTTATTTTATTTTAGTTCTTAAACTATTATTATTTTAATGTTATATTTTGCATTTTTATGTATTTATGTATTAATTATGTATAATATATTTTTGTCCATACTGGTGAATGACCATTTGATTTATTTGTTTTATCCATCTTCAGATCTCGAGTAGGACTGGGACTTGGCAATCCAGAAAAGTAAGTGACAAACAAGCAATCGGATAAGGGAGTTCTGTTCTTTCGTGCATGTTGTATGAGAACATTTCTAAAAATGGACAAGTAAATCCCCAGTTATTACGTCAACATTAGAAGTACAGGGTGTTAATAGCCTACCAAGAAATATGCCAATCAAAGGTAGACATTATAAATCATCCAGACATTGTTAATATTAATGTTGTTATTTTAGAATCATCAGTTGGTAGATTTTATTTTCTAATATTTGTCTTTTGTTGTCTTATTATCACCGACAGTGAACAGACGTAACATTGAAATACTGAACTAAACGTAACAAATAAATAAATGCGTGCCAATTTTAAACATGAAATACTGCTTTTAAAAAATGCGCTTATTTAAAAAAAATGTACATTTTGTCATAATGTTATAGTTTGTGCTGTCAACTTCTTCATCACGTTTTACGTGTATTTCTTTTTGTGGTGCTGCAGCATTGACCAAATCATTACTTGCCAATAACATATTGCGTGTCATGTGTCCTTACTTTTGTAGTAGATGTCAAAAGCTTTAACCAGAGTTTCTGCCTCGTGGAGGGTGTAGCCTAGTGACTCGGTGGATTAGTCGCCGGTTTCCTATGCCGAAGGTCGCGAGGTCGATTCCTAAGAACGTATGTGACTTAGGTGCGAGATTATTGAGGCCACCGAGGGTTTGCTCCGGGTACTCCGGTTTACTCCCTCCCTTCAATAATGGATTTTTTCATATCTTTCAAAAATAGAAAATCGATTTTCTTTCCCTTTTCTAATATCGATCTTCCTGCTTTTATACCACATGTTTGAGTGATAGATGTGTGTTTGTTGTATGTGTGAAAGAGTGGGGGAAACAGGTGACGTGTATGTTGCTACAGATCGCCGCGTTTTGAGCCTGATTAGCGATTTGAGAAAAAACGCGTATATAGCGTATCCAATATTATTATTATTATTATTATTATTATTATTATTATTATTATTATTATTATTATTATTATTATTATTATTATTATTATTATTTTAATTATTATTATTATTATTATTATTATTATTATTATTATTATTATTATTATTATTATTATGCAATGTTGGGAAACAATTTTTCTTGAAGTGACCACACATTGGTTCCATTCTTTCCAGAACCATAACACGACATTCGGTCTCACCGTTCTTTCCTGGCAGTATTTTCATATTATATAGCGTGGTTGAAGCAATGGCACCAATAGATTCAAAATAAAATAGGGCTGACTTTTGTTTATTGTCGCTTCTGTTTTCATATAGTGTCGTGCGGATCACCAAAACTCCAGAAACGTCCTTGAGCCAGTGAGTACTGAGAGTTTAGCCTCCTCCTCATCCTCCTCCTTCTTCTCCACCTCCTCCTCCTTTTCCTTCTCCTCCTCATCCTCATCATCATCATCACCATCCTCCTTTTCCTTCTTCTCTTTAGAATTGTAATATCGCAATGATAAAATATGGGAAAAACAGTGCTCAGAAAAGATAAAATATTTACCGATGTGGGTCCATGTGCGCGTCGAATGATAAATAATTCCACATCAGCATAAGATCTATAACTCAGCGTATGAACGCACACTGACACAACCACAAGCCATGGTTACACAGCACTCCACGTCTTAATCACGTACAAAAAGTTCGGAAAATCTGGTGGACGTGGTCGTGCGTGGTAATTTTCGGTCAATTTTGCTTTGGCGGTGCTTTGGACGGCTGAATCACGGCCAAAGCGCGTCCAAAATTTGGTCCCCCTTGGAGTGGACGCTGTTGTTCGCGTTGATGTCGAGGTTAAGACGAGCTACGGTCGAGGTATAGACGTGGCAGGACGCGGGGAGAAATCTGAACGGCATCGGACGCGGCAAAAAGTTTTGAACTGCTCAAAATTTTAGCCCGCGCACAACCACGGGTAACGCACGCGGTAAAGACGTGCAACACACGTGAAACACGCGTGGTAATCCGTGTTACGGCAGTGATTAAAACTTGGGGAGACGCGGTAAGACGCGAAAGTTTAGCGTTCAGTCACGGCCAGAGCACGGTCATTGGACGCATGTACCGCGTTGGAATCACGGGAAATAGCGTGTGTTTAGCGGCTTATCACTGACAAATGGAATTTTTCCACGTACATAGCACTACCTAACGACGTCTCGAACACGTTCGAAAGACGTCCTGATCACTGCCTAATCACTTCTGTATCACTTCTGATTTTCTTAGACCTCGGCACGTGCAGTGTCGCCTTTTTCCCTCTCGTGAACATGTGCAAATTTATTTTTAGGCTTACACGTGGCTGGACGTGGTTGCAGTGCTTCAGCAGTGGAACAGCCGCCGACGGCCATACCCCGTCCAAAGCACGGCCAAACCAAAATTGACCGAAAATTACCACGTACGACCACGTCCACCAGATTTTCCGAACTTTTTGTACGTGATTAAGACGTGGAGTGCTGTGTGACCGAGGCAAGATCTTTGCCGCGTTCAGATTTCTCCCCGCGTCCTGCCACGTCTATACCTCGACCGTAGCTCGTCTTAACCTCGACATCAACGCGAACAACAACGTCCACTCCACGGGTAACAAATTTTGGACGCGCTTTGGCCGTGATTCAGCCGTAAATGGCTGTGTGACCATGGCTTTAGGTTTTGAAGTTAGTTCAGCCAGGCTAGCTATAAATAGCTTCGCCGTGCTTCTTTCCTTTCCTTTCACTGGAAGGGAGGGTGTAGGCAAGCTATAATTAGCCCGCAGCCAGCAATATGTAGTGCTCTGAAAATCCTTAACGGGAAGAGAGGGTACTATAAACTGATTTATAAAAAAAATGTAGGGGAACCAAAGAGTGCTGCTCACATAGGCATTGAGCTGGTGTGAAGGGATTATGCCGTTTAGAGTGATCTAACATAAAAGCAAAGGTGTTCCCTAACTTTTCGGTCATTGGGGAGAAAAGCGTTTGAGACCTCCTTTTTCTCTAGGCCAGCTTAATGGGGGCGATGCTTCTCTCTTCACTGCTTTACCTTTCCCGGGTTCTAAGCAGCTGGGTGGACTGGGGCGTGTCGTGCGCTTGCTTCAATCTTTGTGTGTCGTTTGATGATTGCCTTCCAAGCATTGTCAATCATCCAAAGTACTAACCCTTCCCGACGTTGCTTAACGTGAAACATTGCTAGCGTGTGCCCAAACCACTGCACTACTGCGCCACCCAGGAGAATTGAAATTGTCATGGCGTGTAACAGCGACAGAACGAGTTTTTTTGTGTGAAATCGGTAAGCTTATTTATTTAATACAACACTTTACATGTATTCCGCGAAGCGGAAGAAAAAAATAGTAAGCTTGTACTCAGTTACTCATTGCACCTTATTACAAATGGCTGTCCACGTACATGAAATCTGAGTGATTATTATTTTTAGTAATTATTTGCGTAAAGATTTATTGAAGAAAGCGGTTGATGGCGAGAATAAGGGAGATAACAAGTTTAGGCAAGATAATTAAGCTTACTACGTAAACGTCCTGTCTTCCTACTACTTTCACGCTCTTCATCTTTAACTCGTTTCTAGTGCCCGTTACCCAGCGTGGTGGGTGAAAGCGTGGTCGAGGTCAGCGACGTCCCGATTTCAAGATCAGTTCGTGGGCGACCGTCCTTTCTTTGCCTCCTGTGCCGCCAGCCTGAAACAACGCCCTGCACAAAAGTCTGTCGGATTGCTGGTGAGCAACACAGTGCACTTGTGTTACCTTCGCGACGTGGCCCGGGCTAGCCCGGTCAATGCGCAACTAATCAAGCAGAATCGTTCGCTGACCCCGGGTGATGAACGGGGCTAGCCTGGATGGCCCAAACCAAACTGTTCGGCTCAAAGCTGGGCAGCAACCAATCAGCAGCTGTCTGAGGGTAACTTTTTACCTTCTTTCGTAGAAAGAACGGATCGTAAATCTTGATTAAGACCTGATTATGGATATGGCTATTTCACGTGGCGGTTTAGCTCGCAGAAATAGAACACACACACACACACACAAAGTATGGCTTTCGATGACGCTTGATCGTTTGTGTGGTCGGGCTCTTAGGCCTATATATCACGAATGCCTATAGTAGCAAAGCATGCCCAGCGATCCAAATGTGCTTTTGTGTTCCAATCGAAAGGTTGAACGAGGGATTGCGACACAAGGAGGAAAATGTCCGTTGGTGCGTTTATGGTGTTTGGTGATGCATGGCTTGTTCGTAACTGTCGATTAAATTAGAAATAAGACTAATTCAATTGTGTTTTTAGTTTCAATCGACTGATGGATTTGTATGGGTGCAATTTTGACATGAATTCAAACAAATCACAGGAGCCGAGGCAGTTCGACCCTAACTTGAAGAACCCATGCTGGTACAGAGACCCACGACTTCACACCGGACTACGTTGCGTCCCTTATTTTTACATTATCGGGGTGGCTAAGAGCGGCGCCTCGGATTTGTATCGTCGCATCCGACTCCACCCTGACGTCATGCGAGGCACCATGAGAGAGTACCATTGGTGGGACAGAGGGAGGTTTGGCGATCTGTACAAGGAGAACATGCCTATTGAGTCTGAACCGTCTCAAGGTATGTAGGCCTCTTTCAGGTCCAACCTTAAACGGCATGTGGTAATCAGTACTTTGGGAAAGATAGGGAGTCAGTGAGTGAGAGGAAAGGACAGGGAGAAAATGATGGAGAGAGCAAGTTTTACGCATTTTGATCTTGACCTCAAGCGCACTTTCAAACCACAACCTTATGTAGTGTAGTCATTGGGTTTTTTTTTATGGTGGCGGATACCCAAGATAGTTTCTTAAGGTCTGCTCGGAATGCTAGCACGCTGTATCTCAATATGAGGCACACCTTGAAGATCATGAAATGAGACCCACTTAATTTATTAACAGATTTTAAATAAGTTGATTGAACTGAATTCTTGAAGCGAGTACTGTACACTGCAGTGATTTGTGTTGGACAGGCATCAGCCGTATCCCACTGAAAGATTATGCCTACCTCGTCACTGGAACACTTGGCATGGACGCCGTTATGGAAGACATTAACAAGACTGGAAAATCAGATAAGATCTTTGGTAAGTCAAATGAAAAGCATGCAAACCCTTTTACCTCTAAACATCTGAACCCATTGAAGTGTGATGATATTCTGGGGAAGATACGGTTTATCTTACTAGGGGGTAAGACTTATTGATAGAGGGGCGTTAGGCTACCACTATCGATCGTTCTTTTACCAGAATTCCAAAGCGATGTGAGAGACTGATCACGGTGCTTGGTCACATAAAATTTATATTTGTTCTCGGCTTTATAGTATCATTTGCCTCAAGTTGAGAAATGCTTATTACTAATCAAAAGACTAGGTTACTATGTCTCAAGAGAAGAAAACTAGTAGATACACAACAATACAAATAGAATGACACCAGTCGTATGTATGTGATTTCAACTTTTATATAGGCAACACAATTGTAACATTTCTTCATTAACAGGTAAGTTAATAATTAATATAGTTCGATGTGCTGGGTAGGTCGGTCAGCAGGTCTTCTTCATCCTTTGCTAAGCTATTCTCCTATTCTTGTTTTCGTAGACTAATAAATATTCGAGTGGTCGACTATGTTTTTCGAGGGTTAGAACTCGGTTGCATTTGTGGGCGACTTATCTGTAACGCGTCGGCGTACTCTGGAGTCCGTCTGATGGGTCTTGCCTCTCAGGTTAATCTGGTGAGTCGGGTGAGTCTTGTAGCTACGAGGTTCGGACTTGGAGAGGTAGAATCTAGGTTGTTCTTCTTCTGTAGCACGGGAGCAAGCGTCATGCGTTTGTCTCCACAAACCGTCCCAGAGCTGAACTGTAAAAGTCAGAACTCTGGCTACAATATTCTCTTCAGATATGAGTATGCGGTCTCCTCTGCAAAGTGTCCATAGCATCAGACACCTGCAAGGTCCCCATATGCACACTTCGATCCGAATCCTAAGGCTAAGATACATCAATCCACATGCACAATAATCGGTTTCTGTAACTATATATATCATGAACATATTATTAATACATGGCAATCAATATAATATAAACATACAGTATCAGAACTACTGGTGTTAACTTACTTCTAGTCTCTGGGATTCGTGCAGCCTAATTCATGAGCACGGACTAATTTAAGTCCAGACTACCGATTAGTCTGCGACTAACTACGCTCAGACTAACCTAGTCGCAGGTAAGCGATTTATAAACAGAGACTAAAGGGAGCATAGCTAGTCAGCGACTAAGTGTATTTAGTCCCTTTTTTCGCGTGACAAAATGGCCGCTTCCAAGAGACTACGCTGTACTAATTTTTCCACTGACGAAATTGCCAAGCTGTTAGAAGAAGTTAACTATGAAAAAGGGGTACGAATGAGCGTAGGCCAAAATATTGTCACAAATAAACGAAAACAGGAAATATGGAATAGAATAACAACATCAGTAAACGCTGTTGGTTGAAATGCAAGAGATTGCGCGTCCATTAGAAAAAAATGGAAATGGAAGTGATAACCGTCCTTTTAGAACGTAGGCCTGTAACAGTAGCACTGTATACTCAGGACGACACTGGTAAGCATAATTAATTAATTAATTAAAAAACGTATAAAGCGGCGAAGTGCCTATCTCCACCCCGAAAGGCATGATCGATGTGAACTGCAATCATTCAGCATTTAAACTATTTTAGATTAATGCAGTTCAGTAATATGGAAGTGAATAATGGTAATTCATGCGATAACAAATGCTTACTATAGAAACAAAATCTGAAAGTGTATAGAACGTTAAATGTAAGACCGCACAGCTATTTGGTGAATGTTCACAGGTGACAACTCACCATCATACTTTAACGACGTGAAGTATTGGCCGCTGCTGGACGGAAACCGAGGCTGCTACGAACCGCGCGTTACGATTGGCCAGCATATACGTCACTTAACTCCTAATGCAAAACTACTCCTCATTGTCCGACATCCCACTCCGAGGTAAGCAAAAAAGCCTACACAATAATAAACAATTTATATCTAGCACATAATTATCTCAAGGTACGTGGCGATTCATGGCGCCTTTCACTCTCAGACACACACACACGCACGCACACACACACCCTCACACGCACACACATACACACACATTTTTAGACAATTTATTAAGAATTTTTGACATAGCATTATAATACAAAGCATCGTCTTGTGATTGAGATATAACATTGAAAAGAAAATAAACTCACAACCACGCACCCAAAACAAGCACCACATTCTCACTAGCATAATGGAAACACAGTAAACTTTTTTTTTCCTTGGATATGAATTGTGGGCAAATGAATAATTAACTCGACTGTCTGGACAGTTGTGTGGAAATTTATTCCATTACATTAGTCAATGGCTTTTATTTCAATGAGTGATTGAATTAATCTCTCACTCTCTCTCTCTCTCTCTCTCTCTCTCTCTCTCTCTCTCTCTCTCTCTCTCTCTCTCTCTCCCTCTCTATCTCTTTCTCTCTCTCTCTCTCTCTCTCTCTCATTTTTCCCTCTCTCTGTCTTTGTACCTCTGTCCTCCTCACAAACACACTCACACACACACACAAACACACCCACACACACACACACACATGTACTAAAGATGGTACTGACATGTGTATGACTCAACAATCATGGCTTATTAATTAGAGAATAATACTGTTTACTATAAAAACTAAAAAATGTATGCATATCATCACAATTAGCCTAAGTATATCTGAACACAATAATAATAATCCTATCCTATCCTATCCTATCCTGTCCCGTAACCCGGAGGTCGTAGGAGCACCACAGATGATCGTTTAACCAGCATGCTCCATCTTTCTCTGTTCTCAGCAGCCCTGATAACTTCGCTCAGTGTCAAACCAGTCCATTCTCGAATGTTGTCATCCCACCTCTTTTTCGGTCTCCCTCTTCTTCTACCTCCTTGGAATGTGCCTTGCAGAATGGTCTTTGCAAGGCCTGATGATCTGGTGACGTGGCCATACCATAGGAGTTTCCGTTTCTTCACTACTGTGAGCAGGTCATCGTGTTGTCCAATGGCTTGTGTGATGGTCTGTCGAACTTCGTCGTTGGTGATGTGTTGGGTATAGGAAATGCCCAGAAGTCTTCTGTAGCACCTCATCTTCATGTTTTGTATTCTTTGTTGTAGATCTGTTGTGAGGGTCCATGCTTCGCAAGCATATAGGAAGATGGAGATGACAATGGAGCGCAGCAGTCTTACTTTGGAATGGTGGTCCTGTCTTTCCAAATGGGCTTCAACCTTGTCGTGGCAGCAGTTGTTTGTGCGATCCTGGAGAGGACTTCCTGTCGGGACCCATTGTCTGATACAATAGCTCCTAAATATTTGAAGCTATGCACTGTGTTGAGGGATTGGCCTTGGACTTTGATGTCCGTGTTGATGCCATTGGTGTTGTTGGTCATCAGTTTGGTCTTCTCTGCACTTATTTCCATTCCATAAGCTCTGGAGGTGGTGTTAAGCCTCTGTACCAGCTGTTCAAGTTCTTGTTCCTCTCCAGCCAATCCATCAATGTCATCCGCAAAACAAAGATTGGAGATTGCTCTACCCCCTATGCTGACTGTGCCTTCGTGATCTGCAAGAGCATATGACATGATGCGCTCTATGAAGATGTTGAAGAGTGTTGGAGAGAGTAGGCATCCTTGTCGCACACCGATTGTTGTTCTGAACCAGTTCCCGATGACGCTGTTATGGAGGACTGCACTGGTAGCCTTGTCATACAGGCTTTTGATGACTTCAATAATTTTAGGGCTGATGTTGTACACTTTCATTGTTGCCCATAGAGCTGCATGCCAGATTCGGTCAAACGCCTTCTTGAAGTCTATGAACACATGATATAGATGTTGTTGGTGCTGTAGGTATTTCTCACAGATTATTCTGAGGTTGAAAATCTGTTCAGTGGTACTTCGCCCTGCCCTGTTCACATC
>CM072514.1:40949578-40969578 GCA_036898135.1 Oncomelania hupensis | reverse complement strand
CTAGACTATCAGCGATCGAACTATTAGCAGTGACTGAGACTTTTTAAGTTAGATTAGTACTTAGAGAATCTTGTATAGAGTAGAAGAAATAAATGTGTGATTTTAACTGTTATCAAGTGGCTGGACTACATATGATTCATAGCCGTGTGAAAGCTAGTGTGACAGTATTCTTTTACCATTTTTCTATCTATTTCTGTACCCCAACCTTAACACAGAACGAGCTAAACAAATAAATTTATTAAAGTAATTCATAGGGTGACGTACTAGCAGTTCCCACCGAATAAACGTGAGGGTCCATAATTCCATTGTGCAGAGCCCATAAACCCCACGTGACACTTTAATTGGCGAGCCTAGCTAGGATCTGTGGATAATAGGAATTGGGTATAACCGGATCTAAGTACAATAAAATTAGATAACAGTAGGAGTAGTAGAATAACTTAGAATAGTGGTAACAAGGACTGATCAGTTGGGTGCACTATTCTTTACTTAAAAACTTTTTTGCTTCAAATATTTTTGTGTCTGTATGTTGCATTGTTCTTTTGCAGGTTTTGCTTAAATAACTGTTGTATGCCATTTGGCTCTTGTTTTATTCTATTATTGATTACGAATTGTATGGTCTTTGCATTGTTTTTATTGAATTGCAATATTGCTAGTGTTTTGGTATTCCACGTGATTCAGAGGTTGTTCATAGACACGTTTGGCAATGTCGGACCCAGTGGCCTTGAGATTGCGCTTCAAGGAACTAGGAGAAGCTTTACACTTAGCAGGGGCAGACCTAATTGCGTATATCAATGCAGAGGTAGAGAAACAGGAAGCTAAGGCAGAGAGAGCAGCAGAGAGAGAGGCGAAGAAACTCGAAGCAGAACAGAGAAAAGCAGAACTAGAAGCAGAGCAGAAGAAATTAGAGGCAGAGAGAGAAACGAGGAAATTAGAGCTAGCAGCAGAGAGAGATGCAGAAGTTAGGAAATGGGAGTATGAGAGGGCAGAAAAAGAAAAAGAGAGGGAAGAAAAGGAAAAAGAAAGACAGCATGAGTTAGAGCTAAGAAGATTGGGATCAGGAGCTTCAAGTTCTTCCTCAACCCCTCCCCACTCAGATCAGCTAGAGGTAGCATCCAACCCTGTACAAGGAATGTCATTTCCACTGGGAACATTCAATGAGAGAGAGGAAGGTCTAGATCTCTATCTGACTAGGTTTGAGCGTCTAGCAACAGAGTATAAACTAGATCCCACTCATTGGTCTTTTAAGCTTAGTCAAGGGCTTAGAGGAAAGGCTTATGACATCTACAGTAAGCTACCGACTGACAGAGTGACTGACTATCACAAAGTAAAAGAGGCACTCCTAACGGGATTCGAACTAACAGGAGAATGCTACCGGCAAAAGTTCCGCACCAACCGGAGAGTGAAAGGAGAGAGCTATGCGCAGTTCGCGGATCGGTTGTCCACAACGCTGGATAAGTGGATTAGCCAGTCAGCCACGGCTAAGACGTATGATGGACTGACAGAACTGTTAGTATGGGAACAGCTACGGGAAACCATGACCCCCGAGCTGAGAACCTTCTCAGTAGAACAGGGCGCGGAAAGACTAGAAGATCTGGTCAAGGTCGCAGATAGGTACGTGGCCGCACACGGAGAAGCCAAGAGCTTCAGGCGAGACCTAAAGCCTAACGGGAAAGAGGCACAGAAACGAAGCCCTAACCGGGAAGAGCGCACCGCGAATAAGCCGAATAACCCCAGACCTGGGCAAAATAAAGGACCCAACACGGAATTCGGGAAAAGAGGTCCCGCAGAACAGAGACGGTATTGTTCGTTCTGCAACAGAAACAATCACTCCACCGCAGAATGTTTCAAGTTGGCCGCACAACGTAGGGAAGAGCGCGAAAGCCGGCCAGCGCACAGAGTTCTAACTCAAAGCAGCGGTAACAAGCCACACACAATTGGAGATCACCCATCGGTGACAGACACGGTCAAGGTCAACGGAAAAGAAGCGAACTGTCTGTATGACACAGGTCTGTCATACGACGCGATAGTTAGCGAATCTCTTGTATCGCGCGCGGACTTGACAGACAAGACAGTCGACTTACAAGGAGCAGACTTGACGAAACCGACGACTACTTGCCCAATAGCATGGATCGAAGTAGAGAGTAGGTACGTCACAGGACGAATCCAAGCAGCTGTTTTACAGAAACCCCTGTATGATCTAGTGCTAGGTTGTAGGTATGTGTTCTTAGGCACGCCCCCTAAAACTGTAGAGATAGCTGCAGTGCAAACCAGGGCCCAAGCTAAAACCCAACCACCCCAGCCCGAGTTCGCTCCGAATCCAGGACTCGAAGAGATCAAAACAGCACAGAAAGAAGACACCTCGATAGCGAAGTGCTTCCAGAAGCTACCCAAGGCGCACACACCCCCGCACAAGGGAGACTTCTACATGGAAGAGGGAGTTCTACATCGACAAGGAGATGGAGATCACACCCAACTAGTACTACCAGCCACCCTTCGAGCCCAAGTACTAGAGTTAGGCCACAGCATGCCACTCAGCGGACACATGGGAATTGGAGCCACAGTGCAGAGAATCAGCGCACACTACTATTGGCCAGGAATCACGGAGGATGTCAAGCGCTACGTGAAATCTTGCCACCAATGTCAACGATATTCCCCGCGACATCACACCGTACCAGTTACCTTAGGACCATCAGTAGTAGTCGGCGTGCCATTCCAGCAAGTCTCAGTAGACATAGTAGGACCACTGCCCATGACCAAGAAGCGGAACAGATTTCTACTCACACTCGTCGACGCATGTACGATGTGGTGCGAAGCAGTCCCGTTGCCAGCGATCGACACCAAGAAGATTGCAGATGCACTCATCGCCATCTTTACCAGAGTCGGATTCCCGGACAGCATTAGAACGGACAACGGATCTCAGTTCACCGGCCGCCTGATGCAAGACGTGTTCGAGTGGATACAAGTTCATCACATTCGCACACCACCATACCACCCAGCCAGCAACGGACAAGTAGAAAGACTGAATGGAACCCTTCTCACCATACTCAGGAAAGTCGCCGACGACAATCCAGAAGCGTGGGACACCTACGTGAATGCGGCACTGTTCGCATATAGAGAAACGCCCCATGCAGCCACAGGCTACACCCCGTCAACATTGCTATTCGGCAGACCTCTAGCCGGACCGCTAGAAGCCCTACGCAGAAGTTGGACGGAAGCCAAGATAGACGACACACCAAGAGGTGCCACCAAGTACGTCGCAGACCTGCAGGAAACCCTCAAAGCAACGTGGAAGAAAGCTGGTGAAGCACTGAAGAAGGCAAGAGCCCGTCAGGCGAAGTACTACAACCGCCACGCGAAGGACAGAGAACTGCAAGTCGGCGATCAAGTGCTAATCTTACTTCCAAGTGGAACCAACAAGCTGGACATCGCTTGGAGAGGACCGTACCGGGTGACTGCCAAGAAATCCAAGACAGTCTACCAAGTAGAGGTGAACGGGAGAGCCCGATACCACCACATCAATCTCCTCAAGAAGTATACGGACCGACCAGCGACCCCCAGCACTCACAACTTGTTAGCCATCGCCATCGCGGAAGAAGGAGAAAGCATGGAGACCAATGCAGTAGAGTATCCCCTGCACTCCAAAGAAACCTACAAAGACGTGATACTCAACGGAGACCTAGCCGCTAAACAGCAACAGCAAGTACTACAGGTCATTCGACAACATCAGACTGTGCTAACAGACCGACCAGGGAGGACAGACCTCGTCGAAGTAACCTTAACGGTGACCGACCCAACACCCGTCCGCCAAAAGCTCTACCCGATGCCACTGTCTCAGCAGCGAGCCATCAAGGAAGAGATAGACACCTTACTGGCAGCCGGAATCATCTCAGAGTCTACTTCACCCTACAGCGCAGGCACGGTATTGTTGCGAAAACCCAACGGAGAGCATCGACTGTGCATCGACTTCAGACTGTTGAATGCGGTAACGCAGTTCCAGCCAGAGCCACTCCCGGACCAGACAGACCTATTTGCCAAGCTACAGCGAGCAAAGTACTTCTCACGCATCGACCTCAGCAAAGGATACTACCAGATACCAGTGCAACCGCAAGTCCGAAAGTACCTAGCTTTCAGCACTATGGAAGGACACTTCGAATTCAACGTGCTTCCATTCGGACTCCACAACGCACCCAGCATCTTCAGCGCAATGATGCGGAAACTCCTGGCACCCCTGAGCAGCGAGCACCTACACTCGTTTATGGACGACATCCTCATCGCTACACCTACGTGGGAGGAACATGTCACGCTCCTACAACAACTACTCGCCCGCCTCAGAGACACGGGATTGACGGCAAGACCCACCAAATGTCAGATTGGATTCACAGAGCTAGAATTTCTGGGACACACCATCAGTCAAGGAAGTCTGCGACCGGTAGAAAAGACAGTGAAACGCCTACTCGACGCGCCTAGGCCCAAGACCAAGAAGGAAGTGCAGTCGTTTCTAGGACTCTGCGGCTTCTACCAGAAGTTCATCCCCAACTACAACAGCATCGCCGTGCCACTGACAAATGGAACCCGGAAAATCGCCCCGGACAAAGTCGTATGGACAGCCGAATGCGAGACAGCATTCCAAACACTCAAGGACAGAATGACATCGGCGCCAGTACTCCACCTACCCGATTTGACTCAGCCATTCGTTCTTCGCACCGACGCAAGCGACTTAGGCCTCGGAGCAGTACTGCTACAGCGCGACCCCAAGAATGCAGAGACGCTATTCCCTGTCGCCTACGCCAGCAGAAAATTGAGACCCGCCGAGACCCACTACGCCACGTCGGAGAAAGAATGCCTTGGACTAGTCTGGGCCATACAGAAATTCCAACTCTACCTGTATGGGACCCACTTCACAGTTCAGGTGGACCACCAACCACTATCGTTCCTGGCAGCCTCCAAATCCTTGAACTCTCGCCTGATGCGATGGGCACTCACCCTTCAGGCATACTCATTCCAAATCGAGTACATCCCCGGCAAAGAGAACCACGGAGCCGACTACCTCAGTCGCCATCTCGTGGAGGACACAGCAGCTGTCGCCCACCCAACACAACTAAGGGCCACAGCACCAGAATTCGTCCCCGCCCAATAAAACCCTGTCACTAGTGTCCATAGCTACCTGGCACAGCATTGCAGCTCAGGTAGAGCAACTTACTTAGTTTGTAAATAGGACCCTAGGATAGTGCAGTGTTAAACTAGGCTCTGTAGTAGAAAAAGGTCGAATCCAGTAGTCATCGCCTTTTTTCAGTTGAGGGAGCCTGTCATGAATTGGCTAGTTTTAACTCTGCTTGTTGACTATTTAGCCATGTGTAGTCTTTGTAACTTTAGAAGTTAGACTATTACACAGCAGCAATTAAATTACACAGTAAACCACACACAGCGAGCGAGCCACCCACATCGCAGTGAGTCAGCACTTGAGCTTTGAATCGGACCGTTTTAACCAATCAGAGCAGGCTCAGTGGGTAGAGCAGTTCTGACTGTGTCAGATCTTAACACAGTTTGAATCAGTCGTGTGTGAGACGAGGAAGAAGTAACATCTACTTAGCTAGCAGAGAACTATCTTCACTCATAGACCAGGAAGCAGGACTTTAGAATCTTAGAATTCTCTCAAGTCACAACGGGCCTGAACTTGTCAAACAGGTAAATGAACACCCTTCTGTTTCATCGTGATATATTTGTATTATTGTTGAAATTATGTTTGAAGAATTTGCTATGCATAAATGTGAATTAATTAATCCGAATTTGCCGTAACACGTGGAACAGCCGAACATGTGGCGAAACACGACCGGTTGCGCCGCCATGTTGTATACCGTACGGAACCACTGTTGTTGAACTTATATGTATGTTTGCAGACCAGTGGCTGTACCACTGAATGTTTATAATATTATTAATTCTGTATGTGTATAGTTAGACACGATTGATATTTATGTATGTATAGGAATTTAGAGTGAGATTCCAGTGGACCCCGGAAGTAGCAGAATGGTCATCGCTTATGTATAGAGATGTGGAGCTATCACTGAGGGCTACTTTGGCTTTCAGTGAGACGCTCTGCACAAACCGATTATTCAGGGTTGTGCAGAATTTCGTCTCTTATATTACAGACGAGCAGGCGAGCTATCCTGTGCACCCCACTCCACAGAAACGACTAGTTGGTTGAGGAGACTCTACCGCACAAGACGGAAAGAGCTACCCGAAGAAACACCCTGTCAGACCCCCCAGCGTGGCAAGGGAACCCAACTACACAACGACAAAGGTGTACCAGAAGCTACCTCACAGAAGGACTTCGACCGCACCATCAGAAAGTTAAGTGTAATCTCCGAAGGTGCACTTAAACTGATCATAGCAGGACCACAGTAGTCCAACTCTTCAGAAACTGTAAAACGGACCACAGTAGTCCAAATCTACATGAAATATTATAGCAAAGTGCCCGAGGAAGAAAAAACAGCTGCCTATACTAGACTATCAGCGATCGAACTATTAGCAGTGACTGAGACTTTTTAAGTTAGATTAGTACTTAGAGAATCTTGTATAGAGTAGAAGAAATAAATGTGTGATTTTAACTGTTATCAAGTGGCTGGACTACATATGATTCATAGCCGTGTGAAAGCTAGTGTGACAGTATTCTTTTACCATTTTTCTATCTATTTCTGTACCCCAACCTTAACACAGAACGAGCTAAACAAATAAATTTATTAAAGTAATTCATAGGGTGACGTACTAGCAGTTCCCACCGAATAAACGTGAGGGTCCATAATTCCACTGTGCAGAGCCCATAAACCCCACGTGACAATGATGATGATGATGATGATGATGATGGTCATGATGATGATTACTACTACTTCTATTACAACTATTATTATTATTATTATTATTATTATTATTATTATTATTATTATTATTAATATTATTATTATTATTATTACTACTACTACTACTACTACTACTACTACTACTACTACTACTACTATTACTACTACAACATCATCACCATCATACTATTAGTAGTAGTGATAGTAGTAATGGCGGGGGTAGTAGTAGTAGTGGTGGTGGTAGTTATAGTAGTAGTAGTAGTAGTAGTAGTAGTAGTAGCAACAGCAGCAGCAGCAGTGGTAGTTGTGGTGGTGGTGGTAGTAGTAGTAGTAGTAGTAGTAGTAGTAGTAGTAGTAGTAGTAGTAGTAGTAGTAGTAGTAGTAGTAGTAGTAGTAGTATCACTTTCTCTTGTAACTACTTGTGATACTTATGATGCAATGCACACTGCGTGGTTGAGATTAGCCGAGGCTTAAGTTCGCCTCTGTCCACGATAGGGAGAGGTAGGTCCAATCTGCGATCTCAGCCACGCACGCAATGTGTGATTCCAATGCTGACTTTGATCTTCCAGCTCCCATCAACGAGACGACCAAACTTTTGATAGCGGCCGAGAAGTGGGCAGGACGGAGGGAGGAGCACGAGCTTCGCAAATATTTCGGCCCCATGGTGCCCGAAACGGTGGACATGCTGAACGAATTTTACGACCCCTTCGTCGACAAGTTTGCGGAACTGCTCAGTGAGGAGAAATTTATGTGGAGAGACGTCGACCATCTTTAATAGAACCAACGTGAAACACGAGAACTGTATTTTTTTTTACAATGATGATGATGATGATGATGATGAGGATGATAATAATAATAATAATAATAATAATAATAATAATAATAATAATAATAATAATAATAATAATAATAATAATAATAATTATAATTATAATTATTATTTTTTTAAATTATTATTTATTACTGTATCAATAATGAATGTATGATCTTGACAATACATAGAAAACAACACACAGCGTCCATACTTTGTACAGGCGCCCGTAAATAGCGTCCTTCTGTGCTAACTAGAATACAAGGTTGTAATATAAGTATACAGACAGCACTGCATTCCGTCCACATCCACATCCTGTTATACTTTGCTTCCGATGAGTAAGTTAAAGACCGTAAAGAACGCAGCACAAACGCGTTCTCTCCCTTTAGCTACAGCAATAATTTGGTCCCGTACACACATTTTATTATTATTTTTATTATTATTATTAGTATTATTATTAGTATTATTATTAGTATTATTATTAGTATTATTATTAGTATTATTATTAGTATTATTATTAGTATTAGTAGAAGTAGTAGTAGTAGTTAATTAGTCATTCTTTATACTGTAGGGTCCAGCGACAGCAAAGAGCCGAATAAGAACCAAGTAGTAGTAGTAGTAGTAGTAGTAGTAGTAGTAGTAGTAGTAGTAGTAGTAGTAGTAGTAGTAGTAGTAGTAGTAGTAGTAGTAGTAGCAATAGCAGTTGTAGCAGCAGGTGGTGGCATTTAATTTTTTTTAATGTGTTCTAATTTATTATTTTTTTATTCAAGGTTATTTGCCCATCGCAATTAAAATGACTTGGTACCCAGAACTTACAGAACTGAAACTGAACAGCCATGGAATAATTGACCATTTTTACAAACATCTAAAAATAAGACTGTTTTATTTTGTTAAAACACACCTCATTTATTCATTCATTCATTTATTTATTTTATTTTTTTGTTTGATATTATTTTAAAAGTTGTTATTGTAGGTAATTTCAAGCAAATAATGCTAGTTTTCCATTACTGGATCAGAATATGAGGCGAACATAAAAATGATCTCGAATGTTTGTTTTGTTTGTGGAAACAATTACTCTTCCAAACGTGATACTGTGAACAATAAATGACTTGCATCATTGTTTTTTGTTGTTGTTGTTTTTTTGGGTAATTTCTTCAACAGGTTCTTATTTCAGCCTCTGTCATGCATTCTTCCATTCCACAGTTTCTTCAGACTCGCGTAAAAAAAAGTAATCTATTTTCTGTTCACGTCCATTCATCCCTCAACATTATGCTTTTTGAAAAAAAAAAAAGCCCGTAAAAATTGAATTAATTATCATACATTGAAATAAAGCGATATTACTATGGCAGTACCATTATATGATGATACTTATTAACTGAGGAAGGTAATAGAATTTAAAAAAAAAAGACCAAATACAATATAAGAGGCTATTGTTTTATATATTTTGAGTGAACTTTCATACTACAACATCTTACGTATAACATTAGAGCTTTGTTTATAATTGCATTATTATATCACATAAAATAGGCTTATACGGCACCCATTCTGTGTTAAACCTATGGGAGCGCATTAATAGCATTGATAACTATTGTTCTATTTCATATTTTTGTAAAAGGTATTTTTTTTAAATTCCTAATAACGGTTTATTATTATCCATCCTGCATTCATAAATGAACAACGTTGCTAGTGATATTATTAAGTCAAATATCTGATCGAAAGTTTGCTTCACATCTAAATAAAACAATGTCTTCTAGGAGTATTACTTGTGAGTGTGATGCAATCATACAACGTTCGTTTAAAGCAGTTTATAATTGTGTCCAAAATCTTATTACATAATTTTATCCTATCCTATCCCATCCTATCCCGTAACTCGAGAGTCATTGGGGCATCACAGACGATCGTTTAACCAGCGTACTCCATCTTTCTCTGTCCTCAGCAACCCTGATAGCTTTGCTCAGTGTCAGGCCAATCCACTCTTCTGGACTCATGTGTTTTTGTCATATAAGAAATTTTCAAGGGGTATTAAGATTTTAGATGAGGAAATTTTGCTGTCCCAGTACGCGATGATAAAGTTAACCGCACTCGTGCGTGTCAGGATTATACGCATGGTGGCTTGAAGATGTTAGACGTTAAATCGTTTATGTCAGCTTTGAAAGTTAGTTGGTTGACGCGCATATTGCGTGATGAAGGGAACATTTCTAAAATTGTTAAAGCAACCTGTCACTGGATTTTTTATGTAAAACTGTACGGCGGAGAAATTGCTAATGTTATTATGAAACAATGTAATAATCTATTTTGGGTCGATGTATTTAAACATGTTAAACAGTTATTTTCTAAATGCACACCTAATACATTCAATGACTTTGTCTCTGAAAACATTTTTTACAATGTCAATATTTGCAGGGATCACAAAGTAATCTTTCTTCGGGACTGGTTGCAGAATGATATTGTTAAAATTGGGGATATCTTTGGACTGAATGGCTATTTATCTTTTAATGAATTTAAGCATAAATACCCGAATGTTACAACCAATTTTTTGTTATATGAAGGTGTAACGCGTGCTGTCAAACGCTACCAAAGCGCACTGCACATTGAAACAGAAAGCGAATTTGTAATCGAAGATGCCTTAGTTTGGCGGTATTTATCGAAAGGAGACGTGAAGCAAATATATTCAGCTTTAATCTATTGTCCGGATATCCCTAAAGCTATTGAAAAGTGGAATGAAGAATTCAACATCCAATTAGACTATCAAAAGTTGTTTAAGCAAATCATATTTACAACACATGATTCTAAACTAAGATGGTTTCAATATAAAGTTCTATATAGGATTCTTCCTACAGGCCGCTTTCTATACCAAAGACGTATCATTCCCTCGGCCTTATGTACATTCTGTCAACAAGATGAAGAAACCTTACTGCATCTTTTGTGGGATTGCTCTAAATGCCAAAATTATTGGATTGAAATTCAAAACTGGATCATCGATACTTTCCCGCATTGCCCAGGTTTTATACTTTCACGGGAACTAACTATGTTCGGAGTTAATAATGATGCAAAGACTGACAGAGTTATTGATCTCTTCTTGTTGACAGCCAAATACAATATCTTTTGCTCCAAACTGAAGGCAGTGCCACCGTCGTTAACCTCTTTTCTAATAAGACTCAAACAATATTTTGAGGCTGAAAGAGCAAAAGCTTTTATTAACCCCGGCTCCCGTTTTTCTTCCGACTGGATGTTGTATAGAAAAGCCTTTGAATAGTAAAAAAAAAAAAGTACAGTGATTTCTTGTGTGGCGTATACTTTTTTTTTCTTTTTTTTCTTCTTCTACTCCTGAAATGTTTAATATTATATTCCAAATACTTAAGACACGATATATTCTACTAGGCTGCTCTTGGAACTGCGAAAAGGCATTTACATGCTTCTAGTGTTCATAGTTTCCTGCTTGGATGTATGCTTGTCTCTGTTTGTGTGATTTTTTGTTTACTATAAACTAGAAAATGTATGTATTTGATGTTTTGATGTTGTATATGTACGTATTGTGATTTATTAAATTAAAAAAAAATTTCATAAAATATTATCATTCAAAAAATTTTGAAGTGTTACTTTCTGAACGAATTTTGTTTAATAGAAATATAATGGTTGAAAACAAAGCTTTTTATTATAGAAGACTGGTTAGAAAAAGGTGTATTTTGTATTGGCCATCTTGTGAAAGAAAATGGTTTCTTTTTATCATCTGACGAGTTTGTGAGAGAATATGGTATTTACATAGATTTTCTTTCTTATTCTTGATGCATTGAAGCAATCAAAAAGTATTTCTGCTCTCTAGCATAATTTCTTTCCTCTAACCCACACAAATACTTTGAAATCTTTTCTCCTTCCGCCATCCATCCTGCCCGTGAACGCAATAAAACCCCATTCTTTGTTCCCTTAATTTAATTTACTCTTCTTTACGATCATTTATTTCTTTAATTTTATCCTCAGGCAATATTTTAATTTGATCCAACATTTGAATACGTTTCTCTAACGGGTCTTGGTTCTCATTATTTGACGCTTTTTAAACGAGGCATAAGAGATTGCTTTTTTATCTAATTTTCATGAACAGAACGTCCAATAATAACAGATCTTAGATCTTTAACTGCATTTCTTCTATAAAGACATATTGTGCATTTTCTTTGCTGTATGGGGTAGCAGCATACTCTTGTGTAACATTTTTAATTACTGCATTTATTTCATCAACATAAGCCTTATCCTTGAAAAGGGAAGCATTACATTTCCAAAATAAATTTCTTTTGCAAAGAGTTTCAAATATTAAATCAAGAGTAATAATAGAGTGATCGGTCTTGTCTCCAGGTATTGCATCATTGTTTGTGTCACATGTTATTAGTTATACTAATGGAATGATGTTGACTGTGTTCTTTTCCTCTCCCTCTTTTCTCTCTTTCTGTCGCTTTTTGGCCTGCCTATGGATAATTGTAAGCAAGTGTGTTGAAAGTTTAAAGGAAATTAAAAAAGTAAAAGTGACATCATTATGATAACGTCAATGGATTTGCATAAGTTTGGTTTTACGTAGAAAGAATAGGTAAAGTCTAAGTATATACCAAACTTGAACGAAATCCCTCCAGTTTGGAAGAAAGTAGGATTAGATACAAAACCGCAACAAATTATGACGTGACCGTGAAATGTATTAATCTACCTATCTATCTATCTATCTATCTATCTATCTATCTATCTATCTATCTATCTATCTATCTATCTATCTATCTATCTATCTATCTATCTATCTGTCTGTCTGTCTGTCTGTCTGTCTGTCTGTCTGTCTGTCTGTCTGTCTGTCTGTCTGTCTGTCTGTCTGTCTGTCTGTCTGTCTGTCTGTCTGTCTGTCTGTCTATCAATCTATCTATCTATCTATCTATCTCTCTCTCTCTCTCTAGATAGATAGATAGATAGATATAGATATATACAGTATAAAACAAACTTGTTTATATTTTTCCTCAGGAAAGAGGAGAAAATTGACTGTGAATTTGACTGTGCAAAGTGTGATTTTGGATCCCTTTAAGCAATGATTGACTGACTGTGGAGGTGTGACTGTGGGTCTATTCTTGCTGGGCGCTGCACAATGGAATGCTATTACCCACTCATCTATTGTCGATGGGGATCGCTAGTAAATCTCCCTGTGACTCAACTTAATACATTTTTATGTTTAGCTCGGGCTGTGTTTAGGCTGGGGTACAGACATAGATAGAAAAATTGTAAAAGATCACTGTCACACTAGCTCTCACATGGCTATGCCACATAGGTAGTCCAGCCACTTGTTAACAGTAAATATCACACATTTATTTTCCTCTACTCTATACACGATCTGCTAAGTACGATACGAACTTAAAAGTTCAAATGTCAATTCGAATGGTTCGCTTCTTGATAGTTCTATGCAGCTACTGTATCATCATCGGGCACTGGATGCTTTCTGCCCTAAGGGTCAGAGTTCTGGAAGAGTGGACTACTGTGGTCCTTAGATACAGGTTTGGTGCACTGAGTCAATATAAACTTAAATCAGGGTTAGAAGAGCTGTGTTGTGGTTGATTCCTTGATGAGCTCTGTTGTTGTGGATTCTTCTCCTTGTTTCTAGACTGGTGGGCTCTCGTCGCGCATTGCATGAGCAGCCGATGCAGGTCGACTTTCAGTGAAGACTTTTTCTTGCCTTTCGTCTGGTCGGGCTCACGATACGATGCCTGCTCGTCTGTAACATATGAGACGAAATTCTGCACCTCCATGTATAATAGGTGTGTGCAGAGTGTCTCACTGAAGGCCGAAGTAGCCCTCAGGGATTAGCTCCACATCTCTATATATAAGCGACGAACATTCTGCTGAGTCCGTGGTCCACTGGAATCTCCACTCTAATTTCCTATACATATATAAATATAAATCATGGCTAACTATACACATATAGAAATAATTAATAGTATACACATTCTCTGGTACAGCCACTGGTCTGCAAGAACACATATAGGCTAAACACATGGCGTCAAAACCGGTCGTGTTCTCCACGTGGTCGGGTTCTCCACGTGGTCGTGCAACGTCAGACTAACAATTCAATTCTAAGCATGGCAAACTTCACAAACATAATTCAACAATAATATCAATACATCACGATGAAACAAAAATATGTTCATTTACCTTTTTGACAATGTCAGGCTGTGGCTAACTTGATTGAATAGAGTTTTAACATGTCCTGCTAGTTAGTCGTCAGTGGAGAGATCTCTTTAGAGCGTAGCTCTGTGCTCTAGGCAAGTCGAACAGCGAATGACTCTACCTAGCTCTCTGCCCAAACTGGGTAGAACTGGTAAGCCTAAGCTCTCTGTGTTCGGATTGGCTGTACTGCTGCCTATATGTAAGCTGGATGATGTCATTACATACTGCGCTCGCGTCAGTATAGAAATGTGTAGCACATAGCAAACTTCTGTCGTCTGCTGCGGGGTAACATTCTAAGATTACAGCTGACTAAACAAGGCATAAGCTTAAAAGGCTGGGTGTGCTGCGTGTAAATCTAGCCTCTTGTTACAGGACATTGCTTGTGCATTAATGTGCGTGTGTGTGTTTTTTTTGCGTGTGTCTGCGTGTGTGCACGTGCATGTATTTGTAGAGTCCCAATTTCAATGTAACTGCTGGAGACAGTGATTAGCAGAGTGACCTTCCGATCAATCTTGCGCGTATCGATTTTTTTAACACAAATTATGCAATGACGCACATTTGTCAACAGCTGTCAATGTGTGTATTGATATTTTTTTGTTTATTAGTATCAGTACAACTTATGTTAATCTGATGAATAAAAATTGATACAACAACATGTGTATTAGTCCAGTTTCCATTAAACAGGCAACCTTGAGGCTAGACACTCTTCACAGATCTTTCTTTCTTTCTTGCATAGATTAACGTCCCTGGACATCACAGATCTACCAAACCCAGGCCCTTTCTAGCCGTTTGCCTTCAACAGCCTCGGACACTAAGATTGGGTCCAGCGTCGCTTTCGAGCAGACTGCCTATATAACCTTAGTAGCAGCCCGATAGCGACAAAAGGTCTTCTATAAGAACTATAAATTGCTTGTGCAAATCATCCTAATATTCCTCTCTGAGGTATGTATATTATTTGACTGAAACAATGTTATCAGTCATTGTAAATGTACAGTACAGTCAGTCCTTAACTCCTATTAACCAAATTAGCTTGGAATTATGCGTTGATATAGCTAAAGCAATAAACATTTCCCCATTTGAACAGTTAGTTTAAAAAGTTTTGATTGTGAAAATATGTTGTTGTTGTTGTTTTTGTGTTTTTTGTTGTTGTTGTTAATGTTGTTGCTGTTAATTCCCGAGCTTTAACACACAGCTCGTTTGGCGTCTGTCTGTCCGGAGATGACTTTTGCGCACTTTTGTCTGTAACTAATGGTCGGATTTCTGTGAAACTTAATATTTAGCTTTGAACTAGTGAACTCTACCAGATGACAAAAGAATGTATGCAATCGGTTGACGCCTTCATGGTGACGTCATAATGTGTGTTCTTCTTTTTTTTTTTTTTTAAACTAATCCTATTTTTTCCCAAACTACTGAAGGGATTTAATTCAAGTTTGGTATTCACTTTTCCTGTGCCTCCAAGGTACAACTAAACTTCTGCAAATTGAGTAAAGCGATCACTGTGACATCATTATATAAAGAACATTTTAATAACTTGTCTCTTATTCGTATGTAATTAGAATTATACAGATGCCTTGATCCTTAAACAAAACTATGGTATATTGAATGACGTCATCGTGTGATGTAAGCATGGTGACGTCATGAATTGTTGTTTTCTCTAATCCTAGTTTCTCCAAAACTACTGGAGAGATTTCGTTCAAGTTTGGTATATAGGCTTACTTAGACTTTTTCTATGCCTCCAACATAAAACCAACGCATACAAAATCGAGTAAATAATATCATGATGACGTCACATTTATTTTTAATATGTATATTTTTTTACATTTCTTTTACACGTTGTATAAAATTTGAGTGTAACGATGCGATGATTCTTCGTCAAATCATTGTATATCGAGTGACGTCATCCTGTTGACGTAATATTTTAATTTTCAGTTAATTATTTATTTTGTGTACTTTTCTCTGAAACTTATGGTCTGATTTATTTGAAACTTGGTATTTAGTTACAAAATAGTGAGCCCTACCTGATGACAAAAACATTATGCATATCGGGTGACGTCAACATGGTAAAGTCATACATTGTTGTTGTGGTTGTGTTTTTTTTTCTTAATAATCCTATTTTCTCCAAAACTACTGGAGGGATTTGGTTAAAAGTTTGGTATGTACCTAGACTTTACCTGTGCCTCCGAGGAAAAACCACACTAATGCAAATCGAATGACGTAACCATCGTACCGATGCATTCATACACGCATTGTTTAATGCCTAACTTGTCGTATTTATGTAACTGACACTCACCCACCTAGGACATGGGCGACAGTATCTTTAAATAGTCTGGTGGATAACCAGTTCTAAAAGGCCTAGAAAATGAGGGGAAAAAAATTTCATAGTGGCAAACTGATTTTAATGTATTATTAATCCCCTAAGACCATCAATCTAAAATCCCGAATTTATCCTCTGGAAAGCTGCACAATATGAAGATACAGCCGTTTAAAGATATTACCGTTTGAGAATCCTCCTACTAGCCCAGTGCAGAAAAAGCATGGGTAAATTTATTTTTCACCAAAGAAAGTTGTTTCTTTCATAGCATATGATGTTTGCAGAAGTGTAATAACCTGTGGGAAGTGAAATTTAAATAAAATACAGTAGAAACTTCATATTATGACACAAAAATGGTGCAAAGAACGTGTTCCGAACTACTTTCTTATAATACACAGCAACAAATACAGATCCAGGTTGTGTAGAGGTGTAAAAAAATCAGGGTATTAATTGATGTGAAAGAATTATTTGAATGAATGACAAATTCCTAGTCAGCAGTTCAGCTAAATATGTAATGATTCTATAAAGGTTCAATGATTGGAACTAATAAAAGAACATTACCAAGACAGAGAGAGACATTTGACATTTTATTGCGTAAACAAATGTTCATTGCAATGGAAGATGGTGGGAATGGGATTATAATAACATTTAAAATTAAAACACAGCAGAACATTGTACAGTTATAAAAAGGGGGGGGGGGGAGGGGGGGGTTGAGAGAGAGAGAGAATGGGGGAAACAAACATGTCAAATAAAATTAAAATGAGTTCAATCAATAAACCTGTGTTCACTATAGAATTCAAAAGATAAAATAATAAATTAATAATAAAAGACAAAATAATAATAATAATGATAATTAAATAAATAATCATTAGCGTTTACCATTAATTATTACACCATCCATGCACGCATGTGAGATGTCTGAAGAAATAGTAAAGTTTATGCAGTCCAGGTAAATAAGCAGTTCACATGATTCTGTTTCAGTTATTCAAACTAGATTGTTCTCTTTTCATAATGCGTCCCGATACACATGTTACAGTACATAACACCCTGAAGAGACATATGTATTGCAGTGACGTCACCATTCCTCGTCAGTGTCAGATTCATCGTCACTTGCATCACTGTTGTCAGAATAGTCACTGCCACTGGAATTCTCACTAACCACATCTTCTTGTCTGTTGCAGCAGTCACCGCAGTTACACATGTCACCACACCTCAGATTTTTTTTTTTTGCAACCACATGTGCCATCTACACATTTCCGTTTCTTGCACTTACACCCAACACTGGAAAGAAGTTTTTCTGGTGCAAGTGCTTGGGTAGTCCACTTGACAACAAGCTTTCCATTGCAGACTTCCCAGCCAAACCCTTCTGGAGATGGTGCACTGATGTTGGACTGAAGACACCGTCTGTAAATGGCTGCCTGGTAGTTAGCTCTCAATGCATGCTGTATTAGGCAGTCTTGCGTTGGAGGCAGCAATCTGTCATTTGCTGTTCCCTGGCAGAAGATATTGTGTTTAACAAATTCCTTGTAGCAACTTCTGTGATACCTGCACAACACACAAACAAAACACTAAGTTTGTTTTTTAAATTGTATTATAACTTTATAAAAATGTGTGTGTACTAAATAATTGGGTGCATGTGTGCGTGTAGTTTTGTGCGTGCATGAGAAATGGAATTAATCATGATTTTTTCACAACAAAAGGCATAACTGCAACAAAATGTACTATTAAGTAGTTTGTGACTGAAAAATCATACGCAACATTTCATTCCCAGAACAAAATGTCTGGTGACGAAATGTAAAATGTCACACTTCTGAAAAATCTGCACATATATGAGTCCTTGACTAGACGTACCATTTATAGATCTGAATACATGTACATGCAAGTATATAAGGAAGACATTATTTATATTGTTGTGATTTTTTTATGCATGGAAGACAAACATATAAAAGGGTTTTATATAAATCTAAATGCCATGAATTTTTCTGGAAAACAATCGGGTATTAGAAGACAGTGTTATTCAAAACGTACAAATTGGGGAATAAATCACATAAGGAATTTGGAAATCACGTACAGAAAATTGCTGGCGGGAGTATGAACACGTAACATCAATGACTAAAGCCGGTAAAGGGTATGAAAACGAACATAATTTCAGGATGGAGGCATAAACATGTTAAGGTTTTGAAACTGGAGGCTTTCTCAAAAATACAGTAATACCTATAGCCTGCCTAGACACTTGTGCAAACATTACTAATGTATTCAGAATGTGAGAATGATGGTTGTAATTTAAAGCTTACAAATAAATAAATAAACAAATAAAACTTTTTTTTTAAACAGTCCTATGGTTGTCACCATACTTTCAGTTATTTTTCTGTTTTTGAAACTGGTAGTATGAAAACCCCTTGCAATTCTAGACATGCATATAAATTAAAATACCTCTGCCTAAAAACAAATGTGTATAAGAATAACTATATCATAACACTGGTAGATTTGTAACACTGATACAGTGGTAGATTTGTTTTATTAGTGTGCCCACATACTTGACTTCTGTCGCCGCAGGGTCCTGATCACGAACATATCGAAGAACATGTTGAGCATTCTGCATGAGAGCTGCTTTCAGGAGACAATCTGAACTGCTTTGGCACTGAAACAAATGGAACGGATAACTAAAGTAAACTATGTATGTACAGTGACTCCTGCTAGCAAAGAACCCTCAAAACAACAAACCTCTTTCCAGAAGACACCATCATGGCACCAAGTGTTAACAAACTACATAAACGTTCCCATTAAAGAATGGACACCTTTACGCAAGGGCTAGTCCCAACATATCACGCACCCACCATTTATTAGTCCTAACCTAACACCTAACAGAACCCTAGGCTAAAACTGACAACAAATTCTTAAAAGAGGCCTAAAATAATGTGGGGGTAAATAATAGCCTTATACTGTGGTGATTTTATTTTTAGGGGTGGGTGAAAGGAATGTCAAAGACAT
This sequence comes from Oncomelania hupensis, assembly GCA_036898135.1. Classification (NCBI taxonomy): domain Eukaryota; kingdom Metazoa; phylum Mollusca; class Gastropoda; order Littorinimorpha; family Pomatiopsidae; genus Oncomelania; species Oncomelania hupensis. Next base: position 40,950,425 of record CM072514.1, on the reverse strand, counting down.
TTGGGGAGGGGTAGGGGAGACCTTGGTATGGGGTCACAGAAGTGGGGTTGGGGTAGGGGAGACCTAGGTAGGTGGTCACAGAAATGGGGTTGGGGTAGGGGAGACCTAGGTAGGGGGTCACAGAAGTGGGGTTGGGGTGGGTAAACCATGAGATGCTGGTTTCCTCTTGGAAAGAAAATTAATATTTTTTGTAATACGCATTGGATTAGCCTAATTGGGATACAAATTAAGCCATTACAGAAACTGACAAAACAACAGCAATGAGTACAAGCTGACTTTACTTACCACACTCAACAAATCTCTCTGTCGCTTTCCTTGAGAACATGTCCATTTTTCCTTCTTTTCGCAAATAACGCACACTTCAGGAAACAAGTTGTAAGTTTTCCTGATGGTAGAAGCAAATGCGCTGGAGGACCGAAGTTTCTTGGGTGCACTCAAACATTCTGATTCACTCTTTATTGCAGCGTCAATTCGCTTCTTAACTGTAAATTTTACATAACAATGTCTGTGGTAAAACAGCGGTTTCTCTACCGCGTCACCTGTCTCCAAACTTTGGATAAAATTCCGGGCGATAAAACATTCTTCTTTGAAAGGAAGGGTACACCATACTTTGGCCTTTTCAGTGGCTGTTTCCCTAGTTGTTGGCGTGAATGCAAATAGCTCATCGCTTTCCTGAACGTTTCCAAAATGCAGTGCACACGTATCGTCCATTGTGGAAAACGACAACATTGACGAAACCTGTTTTCTTTTACAGAAAATCATGGAGTTTACTTATCTCCCCTGGTAAAATATGCCCCTGCGTCCTAGTGAATCCACGCATAAGAAAAAAATATTTCAAAAATTCACT
>CM072514.1:40932078-40947078 GCA_036898135.1 Oncomelania hupensis | reverse complement strand
TTGTGGGCTCTGAATGATTCGTCTCCCTCAGAATACTTAACAGGCGCAGACACAAAAACAAAATAAACATAAAAAGGAATTGTCAGATGCTTGACTCGACGTAAAGAACGTGTGTTGGAGTGTTTTTGCTGTGGCTATTTATATGGGAATATATTTGTCTGTTGTATCGAATGACGCGCAATGACTGCATCATAAGGAACTCGCGAGGTGACGTCAAAGTAGAGTCTTTTTTAAGCTGCGTACACGCATAAATGAGAGCTTGCACTTCAATAATGCGTTTTATAATCGCTTCTGTGATCATGCTATCTTGTGTAAACGTTTGAAGATTTGACCTCAGACTCAGCTGTGTACGTCTTTAGCATGCTTGCTTTCTTGTTTGGTGTGGGGATTTTTTTCCCCGGGGGACTACTCTCTAGCTCTATACAACTGGTTCTGTGCCGTTACTGTTTACCTCTGCGTACTGCCTCGTTCACCTCTAATATGTTATTGTGTATTAATACGACGTGCACTCCTTGCTGATATCTCAACTGCATTTTTTCAAGGTGTTTCAGATCAAAAGGTCTTGTTATATTTTTAAACGTGGATGTGAAATTCTTATTCTAAATTCAGACAACTTTATTATCTGACAAGAGAAAATTTTTAACGTGTAATTTCCTAAAAATTTATACGTGCTGAATAGTTTCCTTTTCGAAAGTTTTGATTGCTGATTTATATCTTTCAAAGGGAGCCAACTTGGTGCAACACACTGCATTGGTAAGGAAGGAATCAGAATTTATGTGCTTGTATCGCCCAGGAAGGATTTTGTTCATTTATCTACATGCTATACAAGGTCTATGCACCTTAACTAGTCCACCAATGCTGAATTTTACCTTTGTAAAAGTAAAGAGTATAAATACACATTTTCAGCAGATCAACAAAATTTTGGTTAGATCCACGACACAATATGGTTTATTGTCTCCATGTGTACACACGGACATTTGATATAGTGGTGAAGAAACGGAAACTCCGATGGTATAGCCATGTCACCAGAGCATCAGACCTTGCAAAGACTATCCTGCAAAGCACGGTGCAATGAGGCAGAAGAAGAAGGAGACAGAAAAAGAGGTGGGAGGGCAACATTCGAGAATGGACTGGCTTGACACTGAGCGAAGCCATGAGGGTTGCTGAGGACAGAGAAAGATGGAGTACGGTGGTTAAACGATCATCTGTGGTGCCCAACGACTTTATATTACGGGATAGGATAGGATGGGATGGGATAGGATTGGATAGGATAGGACATTTGATAATATGCTATTTATTGTATACTTTGATGTATCTTAGGATATCCTAAAAAGACTTTAGAAATTTTGTTTTTTTTTAAATCTCCGGAAGATTTGCCCATCAACAATGTGGTCAGTTTTTTTGTGTTTTTTTTTTCATACCCCCGTTGGGGTCCCGGGGGTTTCAGTATAAATAGTATCCCCACTTTCTGGAAATTTAGTGCTTTAAATTCCCACTGTCGCTGTCTTTCTCATTTGCTCTTTCTCATTCCTGCTCTGTTCTATCAATCTGCTATACTATTGTCTTCTTCGCTAGACCAGACTCCTACCTTTTTTCTTGAAAACTCTTCCGGGACAAGACTCCTTATTTGTGTATGAGGTCTGTTGGATCAGCTTGGGAATATTGGACGCTTTCTGACAGGTGGTCACTAGGGCTTCCTATGATGTTATTATTTAGCAATGTAGGCATTTTATATGCATGTGTTTTGTTGATAATTTATAATGATGTTTGTATTCTATTTTGTTTTTGTAAACAGGGGTTCGATTAGTTGGGGTGAAGCCTCAGCCGTCCCCTGGGTGGGATGTCTTTATTGTAAAGTGACTGGCTGGTGGAGAGCTTTCGGTTTTACCACTAGGGTTGTGTTGGCAGATCTTTTATGCGGATTGGGGGTTGTCCGGTCCTGATTTGGCTCGGAAGAGTCCGCTGGACCTAAAGCAACAATGATGTAATGTAATGTAATGTAAAGCTTTTTTCATTTATCTAATTATTTTCTAAGGACCGTTTTGCTTATATATAAGATTTTAATCAACTTTGTTCATCAACTGTGATCGGTTTATTTAATAAGAATTTTAAAAATACGTATTTTTTATAATAATTATACAAGATCTCAACAATTTTCTTTTCTTTTCTTTGTTTTGAAAAAAGGACTTTCTGCTTTGTGTGCAAGAGCTTTATAAACTCTGCCCATATGTTAACAGTGTGGTCACCATAAATCAAATATCACACAGACACACACACACACACACACACACACACACACACACACACACACACACACATTTCTACAAGAGTGAATCATCTGTGTCCATTAACTGTGGTATCGACGAAAGCCTTTTTGAGTATCTTCACAGAAAAGAAAAGGAAACAATCTAGAAAAAAAGTTATTTTAATTGTTTGCTATGTATTTCTTTTTCTAGACCTTCATCAACTTTGTCCGTCCAGAGGGTTGGTCAGCATGACCTCAGCGTCGCGGATATTCAGCAAGTTTAACCTACTCTCAGTGGGCTGGTATTTGCTACTGGTGGTCATTGGCTCAATCGCATTCATGCTTCTCTTCAGGTCTTCTGTTGTAGAATGGCAACAGTCGGACTCCAGCGTCGACAACATCCAGGCAAGAGAGTAAGTAGTGTGAAACATTCGAGAATGGACTGGCTTGACACTGAGCGAAGCCATCAAGGTTGCCGGTTTCCTATGCGGCGGGTTCGATTCCCGCAAGGGGCGAACGTACGTGACTTAGATATGAGACTATTGAGGTCACCGGGGGTTTACTCTGGGCACTCTGGTTTCCTCCCTTCCTTCAATAATGATATTGGATGCAGTCAATATAAAAATTTCAAAAATAAAATTTCCTTTCCTTTTCGTCTTCTAACAGCCATCTCCCTGCCTTTACACCACATGTTTGAGTGATAGATGTGTGTTTGTTGTGTGAGAGTGGGTGGAACATGTGAGTGTGTATGTTGGTACAGATCGCCGCTTTATCATAATTATTATTATTATTATTATTATTATTATTATTATTATTATTATTATTATTATTATTATTATTATTATTATTATATGGCAATGTACGATTATGAAACATTGTGCTTCTTTGCTTTATGCAGAGAGAGATAGAAAGAGGGGGGGGGGTAGAGAGAGAGATAAAGAGATAAAGAGAGAGAGAGAGAGAGAGAGAGAGAGAGAGAGAAAGAGAGAGAGAGAGAGAGAGAGAGAGAGAGAGAGAGAGAGAGAGAGAGAGAGAGAGAGAGAGAGAGAGAAGGCAAGGCAGTTTAGCTCAAGCGTAATATTTGATTTGGATTTTTTTACAATTTATTGTCCCTTTTTATCGGGAAAGTCTAGGCCGCCTCCCCAGGGGAAGGCGTAGACGCCGCCAGTGACGCGCCCAAATCCAACGTATCTAATATTAGTAGGGCTTTTGAAATTTTGCTGGGGAGCAAACCGGAGTACCCAGAGAAAACCCTTGAAACGTTGCCCGAGTCGAAAGTAAATAATATTGGGAGAAACATAACGTCCATAGGCAGGATCGATCTCACATTTGTCAGGCCCCATTGGTTTCTAGCCTGTGGACAAGGCAAGATCGTCCCGCCTTAGACCACGCAGGCACAATGCTCGCTCGTACAATAAACTCATAATCGGTTAATTTCAAATACGAGTTCTCATCCTTTTTATGGCATCATAAGACATAATAAGACATTTTATTCATTCCAAAAAAAAATTTACATTAGAAAAGTTACCTCCATGCAAAAAGAAAACAGACAATAAAAGGAATAACAATCGATGATGATGAGGGTGATGATGATGATGATGGTGATGATGATGATGATGATGATGATGGAAACGATGATGATGATGATGATGGTGATGACGATGACGACGACGACGACGACGATGATGATGATGATGATGATGATGATGATGATGATGATGATGATGATGATGATAATGATGCCTTTTCACAATCTTCTACTGTATATGAATATAATTAATAGAGTAAAACTGCCGTGATTTGGCAAAACCGAGTAAGTCCACCTAAGGTCGAAAATGAGTTTTTTGCGCCATCAAACTTGCAAGAGAATGACGCATCTTACCTGTAAAAATCAAATCCGAACTATGTTTAGATTTGGAGATATCATAGAGTAAGTCCTTGTTAAAAACATTTTAAGTGGGGGAATAAACTGATAAAACCAAGCAAGTCCCCTGCGATTTTATTTCGGCGATCCTCTGGCTGATGCTCGAGTTGGCATGATGACGTCATTTTCTACAATAACCTGACAAAGAAAAGTAAGTCCTCCCGACCAATGAGAAAGCGCCTTAAGATGAAGTGGACCAGTGAGAATCCATGTTATTGCTGCTGTGCAATATTATTTTCCTGTGAAAATGATGACGAAATTTCGGTCAGCAAAGGACGTGTTCGGCTTTTTGAAAAAGAGTTTTCTTCATGTACTTTCCTGCCCACCATGAAGGGTCCTGTAGATCTTCCGCCTACGCGGCAACTTCCACGAGGTGTGGAAATAAACAAACTATCCTATCCTATCCTATCCTATCCTGTCCCGTAACCCTGAGGTCGTAGGGGCACCACAGATGATCGTTTAACCAGCATACTCCATCTTTCTCTGTCCTCAGCAGCCCTGATGGCTTCGCTCAGTGTCAAACCAGTCCATTCTCGAATTTGTCCTCCCACCTCTTTTTCGGTCTCCCTCTTCTTCTACCTCCTTGCACTGTGCCTTGCAGAATAGTCTTTGCAAGGCCTGATGATCTGGTGACGTGGCCATACCATCGGAGTTTCCGTTTCTTCACCACTGTGAGCAGGTCATCGTGTTGTCAAATGGCTTGTGTGATGGTCTGTCGGACTTCGTCGTTGGTGATGTGTTGGGTATAGGAAATGCCCAGTAGTCTTCTGTAGCACCTCATCTCCATGCTTTGTATTCTTCGTTGTAGATCTGCTGTGAGGGTCCATGCTTCGCAAGCATATAGGAAGATGGAGATGACAAGGGAGCGCAGCAGTCTTACTTTGGAATGTAGAATGATGGTCCTGTCTTTCCAAATGGCTTCAACCTTGTCAGAGCAGCAGTTCTTTGTGCGATCCTGGAGAGGACTTCCTGTCGGGACCCATTGTCTGATACAATGGCTCCGAAATATTTGAAGCTATGCACTGTGTTGAGGGATTGGCCTTGGACTTTGATGTCCGTGTTGATGCCATTGGTGTTGTTGGTCATCATTTCGGTCTTCTCTGCACTTATTTCAATTCCACAAGCATTGGAGGTGGTGTCAAGCCTCTGTACCAGCTGTTCAAGTTCTTGTTCCTCTCCAGCCAATCCATCAATGTCATCCGCAAAACGAAGATTGGAGATTGCTCTACCCCCTATGCTGACTGTGCCTTCGTGATCTGCAAGAGCATCTGACATGATGCGCTCTAGGAAGATGTTGAAGGGTGTTGGAGAGAGTAGGCATCCTTGACGCACACCGATTGTTGTTCTGAACCAGTTCCCGATGGCGCTGTTGTGGAGGACTGCACTGGTAGCCTTGTCATACAGGTTTTTGATGACTTCAATAATTTTAGGTCTGATGTACGCTTTCATTGTTGCCCATAGAGCTGCATGCCAGACTCGGTCAAACGTTTTCTTGAAGTCTATGAACATATGATATAGATGTTGTTGGTGCTGTAGGTATTTCTCACAGATTATTCTGAGGTCGAAAATCTGTTCAGTGGTACTTCGCCCTGCCCTGAATCCTGCTTGTTCTTCAGCTATGATTTGTTCAGCTTGGGGTTTCAACCTGTTGAGTAATATGTTCAGGAGGACCTTGCTGGGATGGATGATGAGGCTGACGGTGCGGTAATTTTCACACTCCTGAAGGTTACCTTTTTTGGGAAGAGTGATGACAAGCGACTGGGCCCATGGTATAGGCCACTCTCCACTCTGCCAGATCTTGTTACAGATAATGGTGAGGGCATCAATCATCGCTTCTCCTCCTGCTTGTAGCAGTTCCGCGGGTATGTTGTCCACTCCCGCTGACTTCCCTTTCTTTAGCGATTGCACTGCTGCCTCAACTTCTTCCCGGAGAATTGGGAGGATTTCTTCTTCTCTGTTCTCGGGACATGCTAGAACTGATGGGTCTCCATTTGGTGTATGGTTGTAAAGGTCAGAGCAGTACTCTGTCCATCTGTCCAAGACTTCTTGTTCTTCTGCAAGGCATATGCCAGACTTGCTTTGGATCGTGGAGACTTAGGGCTGTTTGAAACTTGTCAGCCGCTTTACAGTCTGGTAGGCCTTCTTGCTGTTGTTCTTGTTCAGACTGTTCTCTATTTCCTGGCATTGATCTTCTATCCAGATCTCCTTTGCTGTGCGCCTGCCTTTTCGGATGTCATTGTTGATTTTTCGGTAGACATCAGCTTCCTGTGAGGTGTTCTTTTTCTTTCTTTTTTTTAATCTCTCTTCGTTTATCACACAGATCCAAAAGTTCAGGTGTGATCCACGGCTTCTTCTTTGGTCGGTGCTTTCCAAGGATCTCAGTAGCGGCATCTGTCACAGCTGAGTTGAAGGTGGTGGTCATGGTGTTGACATCTACTTCACCAGCCCCCCAAATGAGCAGTGGTGCAAATTTCCCTTCAATTGTGGCCTAAAATAGTTCTGCCACCTCCGGGTCTTGCAGTTTGTCCAGGTCGAACTTCAGTCTAGTGCAGTATTTACTCTCTTCAAGTGGAGCCGGAAAGACATCATCAAGAGATCGTGGTCACTTCCGATGTCTGCTCCTGGAAAAGTGCGTGTCCTGCCAATGTTGATGCTTGATCTGAAGCGTTTCTTGACCATGATGTAGTCTATTTGGTTGTGATGCTCCACCCTGGGACTTTGTCATGTCCATCGTCTGGAGTTTTTGTGGAGACCAAGCGTGTTTGCCAGTACCAGATTGTTGTTTCTGGCAAACTCCAAGAATCTCAGACCCCTGTCATTTGTCTCGTTGTTGCAGTGGGGTCCACATGTGTCTCCCCAGTTGTGGTGCGCATCTTGGCCAACCTTGGCATTCCAGTCGCCTTGCACTATGACTATGTCCTTCTTCGGCACTTGGTCAAGGACCGCCTGTAGATTTTCATAAAAATCCTCCACTTCGCTGTCGTCATAGTCCGATGTTGGGGCATAGGTCTGGATGATGGTGATGTTGAAAGGGGCTGCTCTCAGGCGGATGGTAATGAGTCTACTGGGCAGCAACCAATGACAGTGGTTAGAATGTTCTTGTGGACCAAGAACCCAACGCCGTGTTCGTGCCTGTCATCTCTACCGCTGAAATAAAGCTTGTGGCCTTTGTCTGTCGTTGTTTCACCTAGGCCTTTCCAGCGCAGTTCGCTAATGCCTAGAACGTTCCATCGATAGCGGTCCAACTCGTGGGCCAGTTCTTCTAATTTTCCTTCCGCAGTTAGGGTCCTGACATTCCAGGTTCCTATGACGATGTTGTTTCTCGTGCGGATCTTGCTAAATTGTCCATCAGTAGCATACTTAACACCTCCATACTGGTGGCCAACAGAAGGCGCGGTCCTTGAGCCGGGCGACGACATATCCGGTATGGAATTAGTGGATAGTGTCATCATGCATGTAGTGTGTCTTGGTCAAAAAAGGACCTGGCGGTGCCCAATCCTCTCCAGACTGTTGGGCACAGCCGAAATCCACGAATACAGTGTGGCTCGCCTTGGCCCCGAGCACGTGGTCGTTGAACCTGTAGCAACGTGAGGTTCCTCGCCCTGGCCGGTGACTTCTGTGTAGAAGACTTTCGCCCAGTGATGCCGTGCTAACATTACCCCTGTTAGTCGCCTCTTACGACACGCCGGGAAACGTTGGGCCTATTCTATTCAGTGCCCGAACCCACAAACAAACAGCAACAAATATATTTCAGACACACAACAAGGGCAACAAAATACAAGACATACACGTGGTGTAAAGGCAGGAAATTCGCTACAATAGGAAACTGAAAGGAAAATAGTTTTGTATTTTTAAAATTAAATTGGCTGCATCTAATATTATTTTGAAGGGAGAGCAAAAAAAACCATGACACCTGCATACCAACCCAGGAATATTAAGTGAAGAATGGCTAAAAACAATAAACAGGCACACATATACACTCACTGTAACTGCCGCACCCACATCTTACAAAACCCAACTTATGTGACTCATCTCGTCAGACTTTTTAACAAAGAAACGAAACGGCCTATGGGACTTACTTGGTTTGGTGAATTTTGAAAACAAGGATTTACTTAATAATAAACTGACAAAACCAAGCGGATTTGACTTACTTGGTTTTGTGAATTTTTTTAAACAAGGATTTAATTCAATAATAAACTGACAAAACCAAGCGGGTGACTTGCTTGGTTTTGTCATGTTCTCAACAAAGACCTATCTCAAGAATAATCTGACAAAACAAAGCAAGTCCACAAATAGTCTTAAAACATCAAATCTATCAAACATTTCTTTCACATTCAAGGTATGCACTCTTAAATCGAGGAATTGCATTATAATATGCCCTTAAACTTCCAGAAACGATCGCGTAATATAGCGCAACACAAAACGTCGATTTTCTCGAAAGTAGGTTTTGTGGACTTGCTCGGTTTTGTCAGTTCACGGCAGAAAAGTTGACTGCAGGATCTTAAAGCAATTGACAAGAAAAAGTGTTTAAAAAAGTGAAAAACGGTCTTTGATAAAAGATTGTTCTGCCGCGTTTCAGGCCATAGTCTTTCCCCATTTACATGTATAGTATTGAGTTGTACCTTGTAAATCGCAGAGAAGTTGAAATAATTGTATTAATAGGATCAAATAAAAGAACTTTTTAACACGGATGTCGTTGACAACCACTTTAATACAAAAAATGTAACCGGTTAACTTTACTCAAGTTCATATTTTTAATTTTAAACTTTATACATCTTCGGATGAGAGTACAAACCAAGGTCTAATCTGTGCAGTGTGGTAAGCTCAAGAGTAGGTTACCATTATTAGTTCAGGCTGGAATGTTTATCTCTAACGGCTTTCTTACTCTTTGGATTTGAATCCGTGGCAGGCGAATGGTTAAAAAAAAATTGAAAGCATAGTTGTACAAATAATTGGAAATAAAGGAGTTGTATGCACGTACCAAATAGCATCATGATCGGATGAAGATTTGGCGAGATTCGTGCGTAAACTGGGACGGATTGACAGATTGACTCACTGCTTGATTGACCGAATCACTGACTAACTGACGTACTCACTGACTGACTGATTGACGCATTGCTACTACAAGTATAATATTCTACCGGTTATTGCACAGACAGGAAGAGGCGGAGTCTTACGAGTGGTTCGAGTCTTCTTGGGCCCGCGGCCTGACAGTCCCTTACCAGAACCAGTTTGTGGGTGACATGCCGCTCTACCCGCCCTGCAAACACAGCAAGAAGACCGAAAACAGCATCAGGTTTCCATTCATTGTTAGTAAATAACTATCACTCCTTTATTTCTTTGGGGCCAAGTAATATAAATAGAACGGAAAGAAAGTGGAAGGTCCTCGACGTGAATACGACTGTTTTAATCGAGGCTTGTCAATTAAGTCAATCAATCGTTTTGATTTAATAAAATAAATGTGCAGCTTTTTGTTGTTATAGCTCTTTTATATTTGATGTTCAAGTAAACTAACGCTCTAAGTTGGTATAATCGCTTATCAACAACAAAATCTAGCGTAATAGGAGGTATTGCCATCCATCAAATATTAAATCATTATTATAGATAGCAGTTAAAGCCGCAACGCCTCAGTGAACCGATCAGCTTACTATTTAATACTTTAGTCCTTTATAACGACAGGTGTGTTTAAGGATAGATCAGGTGCTCATGTGTCAACGACGAATTCTATTTAAATTATCATGTCACCATTACCATCATCTCCATCACCATCATCTATAATCTTTATCGTCTTGGTCATCATCATCAGCGCCATCATCAGCGCCATCATCATCATCATCATCATCATCATCATCATCATCATCATCATCATCATCATCATCATCATCATCATCATCATCATCATCATCATCATCTCCTCCTCCTCCTCCTCCTCCTCCTTCTTCTTGTTCTTCTTGTTCTTCTTCTTCTTCTTCTTCTTCTTCTTCTTCTTTTTTCCTCCTTCTTTCTTCTTCTTCTTCCTCCTCCTCCTCTTTCTTCTTCTTCTTCCTCCTCCTCCTTCTTCTTTTTCTTCTTCTTATCCTCCTCATTCTTCTTCTTCTTTGATTCTTCTTCTTTGATTCTTCTTCTTCTTTGATTCTTCTTCTTTGATTCCTATATTGATTGATGCATTGATTGAGGCAAGTTATAGACTAATTCGTGAAATACATTATCTTTACAGTTGTGTCCATCAGTTGTTTTCTCCCTATATTGTGTGTATTTGTGTGTGTGAGTGTGGATGTGAGAGAGTGAGAGAGAGAGTGTGTGTATGTGTGTGCGTGTGTTAAGGGGTTAGCGGTGAGGAATGGAGTGTATAGGGTAAAGGTAAAGATAGTCCCATAGCCTTGTGACCGTAGGGGAGCGTGATGTTGGAGATCACACTTATCTTGGGCCAGCGTAATGAGGGTGATGCCCATCTCTCTCCCTCGCTGCTTTACCTTCCCCACCCTAAAGAGAGTATGTACTCAGTCACAGTTGATTCAACTGGGACGTTGTTATTTGTCGCTTCACGTTTTGCGGTCACCCATCCAAGGGCTAACCGCACTGGACCGTGCTTAACTTGCGACACAGTAGCGAGTGCTCCAACCACTGCGCTATCCGACACCGAGTGTATATTAGACTGATTGCCGCAAACCTCGGGCAAATGTCACAATAGGCTATTTAGACCCTGCACTAAGGCTTCTCGCCTTAAGTAGTTCAGCCTGATGTAGCCTTTCTAAATTAAAGTAAATTAAAGTCGCTGCCTAGAAGACGACACAAGTCAGTTGTGTGCTAAGCAGAGGTAGGCCGTAGCATAAGCCTGCTGACGTAGATCCTGCCACCCCCACATGAGGGCACTCAGGTATGACTAGATTTCGCGGGCTTTGGTTGACCACAAAGCTAGGTGGTCATTGTTTGTCTAAATCTCAACCGAGAAGGACGCACGCAGAAAGACCTCTCTCAGAAGACTAAGCAGGTGACGGGTATATCGTATATCATCGCAGTATAGCCACAGCCTGACATTGTCCAAAAGGTAAATGATCAATCTTTTGTTTCACCGCGATTATTGATAATATTGTTGGATTATGTTTGTGAAGTCTTGCCATGTTTTATCATTGTGAATATTAGTAAAACTTTGCTTGACCACGTGGCTGACACACGCGACCGGTTTCGGCACCATGAGGTATCCCCTACGTACCCACTGTTGTTTCTCATATGTGTAGTATTGCAGACCAGTGGCTGTACCGGAGAATGTGTATATTGTTAATTACTTCTCCATGTGTTTAGGTTAGCCATGATGTATGTATACGGCGGCAGGGATAGCTCAGTGGTCAGAGCGCACGACTTGTGTGAGTGCGTCTTGGGCGACGTGGGTTCGAATCCTGACTTCAGCAAACTATTTTGTGAGTGCTGGATATTGTGGGCCAGCGCCTTGAGAAGCTCCCTGAGCTTGTAAGTGCGCTATATAAGAGAAATCTCTTTTACGTATAGGAAGTATGTTGGAGATTCCAGTGGACCACGGACTTAGAAGATTGATCGTCCCTTGTTTATATAAGTAGAGCGATCACTGAGGGCTGTTTCTGCCATCAGTGAGACGCTCTTGCACACCCTTTTAAACAAGGCGTTGCAGAAACTCGTCTTATGTTTTGCAGACGAGCAGGCTTGTTGGTCCGATGCAGGAGATAGACCACTGAGAGTCACCCCTGACATTCGGCCTGCAGTGGAGCATCGAGCACTGAGCTAATAGTCAACAACCAAGGAAGAGACACCATCAACAGACCTCAACGATTCAGCTAAGTGACACAGAAAACATGCACAGACTGTTCTAGAAGGACTGTACGGTAGTCCACTCTACTGAAACGAACAGTAGGCAAACCAGAACAAATAGCCCAATGATGAGACACTAGAAATTATGAAGAACTGTAGCAGCATAGACCCATCAAGGAGCAAACTATTCAAAGTGTATTTGGACATTGAAGTTATTAGAGTGTTTAGAGAATTATGTATAGAATAGAGGAAATAAATGTGTGATATTTACTGTTAACAAGTGGCTGGACTACCTATGTTATATAGCCGTGTGAGAGCTAGTGTGTCAGTGAATCTTTTACCATTTTCTCCCTATCTCTATAACCCTATCCTCACACAGACCGGGCTAAACATATAACTGTATTAAGATTAGTCACAGGGTGATTATACTAGCCGATCCCCACAGACGAAAGACGAGTGGGTAATAGCAATCCATTGTGCAGAGCCCAGCAACAATAGACCCACCGTCACAGCAAAGATGGACTGTTATGTTACTATCGTCTAGAGGGAGTCAACGCAGCTTGCCCGCGAGACTCGTCCTGACCCCAATCAGAGTTTCAGAATCCACCGACACACATCCCATGCTTCATAGAATTCCATTTAAAACATCAATTCTGCGAGTAAAGGTTGGCCAAGTGGAAACTGTCCTCGGCAAATTTAATTTATTTTTATTTTTATTTTTACTCCAACTGATCACATTTGGGCACAAAATACTGTAGAGTGCTCGAACTTTGATGATTCAGGCCGCTTTCTCAGCCATAGCTTGGCAGCAGCCGCAGTGCTGCACCCCCGAGAATAGAGAGGACTAAGGCCTATTAACCACTACTGTTTTATATAGCATCCTCAAATCAGTCCATCATTTGATTTTGCGGGCGCTGTTTTTTCCGTCACTCTTATATTTGTTCTCATTCTTCCTCTAACAACACCATCCATTTTAATAAATACAGTAATGAATGACCATGATACAAAATCACTTTGGAAAGCAATGAATGAGATAACAGGAAAGTCTAAATGTACAAAACACACAGCTGTTATCACTCCATCAGCTGAAACGTTTAATAATCACTTTTTATCTATAACTGATAATATCGTTAAATCCACTTGTCATAAACCTGCGTACAGTCTTACAGCATTACTTGATAATTTTTGTAAAGACAGACTAACTCCGAATACTACATGTTTCATCCCCCTCTTAAATACTCTTGACGTATCCAGATATATAACAAGTCTAAAAAACAAAATGTCCTGCGGTTTTGATAATATTAATTCTTTGATTTTAAAATTTGCACTGCCTTACATCATTGAACCATTAACTTTTATCTATAATTTGTGTATTAAAACTGGAATATTTCCTGATGCTTGGAAAATGGCTAAAGTGGTTCCAATTCCAAAAGCAAAGGACACTTCTGATCCAAATAACTTTAGACCTATTTCATTATTAAATGTTCTATCTAAACCACTTGAACAACATATGTATAAACATGTAAATACTTTCATGGAGAAACATGCTCTTTTTCATCCATTCCAATCTGGTTTTCGTAAAAATCATTCGTGCCATACTGCTTTGGTTAGATTATGTGATACTTGGCTCTCTGCAATTAATAAGAATGAAATTACTGGGGCTGTTTTTCTAGACTTTACAAAAGCTTTTGATATGGTTAATCATTCCGTATTGATCAGTAAATTATCTGTGTATCTGAACAATTCTGCAACTGTAAATTTTTTCCAATCTTACTTAAGTGATAGAGAGCAGACAGTGTTAGTAAATGGCCATTACTCAGCAAAAAGTACAGTAAAATGTGGCGTTCCTCAAGGCTCGATACTGGGCCCTCTTCTATTTTGTATCTATATAAACGATCTCCACCTCCAAATATCAGATAATAGTGTAATCTGTGATTTGTTTGCGGATGACAGTACAATACATTGTTCTGGGAAAGACATTACGTCCATACAAACATCTTTACAAAATAGTTTAAATGATGTGATAAACTGGTGTCTAACTAATCAAATGGTTCTTCATCCTAAAAAAACAGAGTGCATGATAATCACAACAAGACAAAAGCATCAATTACAGCCTTTACAATTACATATTACAATAGATAACACTTGTGTCCACCAAGTAACAGACCATCGTGTACTTGGAGTTACTATTGATTCAGAATTCAAATGGGATAAACACATTAATCAAATATGTAAACGCCTTTCCCAAAGTACGTTTTTGCTTTCAAAACTACGATGTTTTGTTCCTGAATATGCCAGGAAAGTGTTATTCCATGCACACTGTCTTTCACATATTAACTATGCTTCCACTGTGTGGAGTGCTGCTAGTCATAATCAAATACAAAAAATAAATTCATTGCATCGACGGGCAATAAAATTAATTTCTAACTGTACAACTATTTCAACAGATGAAAAATTTATAAAATTAAACATTTTACCTCTAAATAAACAATTTCAATATAATATGATCATGCTTATGTTTAAAGTTCACAACAATATTGCACCAAACTATCTAACCCGATTTTTAACTAAATCATCAAATGTATACCATTCCCAAAATTATCTCTTACATAAACCAAGAATTGATCTATATAAGACTAGTTTTGGGTTCAGAGCACCGTCTTTATGGAATGAACTTCCTCCGATCATTAAACAAAACAAAACATTCAAATCATTTAAATTAATGCTTTTTAACCATATTTTAAATTCATAATTTTTCCACCCACAGGTCACCATATTATAATGGTATAATATTATATTGTTCAGATGACGTTTAGATATGTTAAAAGTTATTGTTTTGAAATTATTATAGTTTTACTTTTATATATGTAACATGTGGCAGGTTTAATTGATTGTATAAATGTATTATGCTTGAGTGGGTGCCTGAAACAAGGACTAATTGTAAGAATAAGCTGTAAGCTTAAAATTATTATCCTTGTAACATGTTGTAATTGCAATAAACGTTTAAAGTCTAAAAGTCTAAAAGTCTAACTTTTACCGTGCTTTTTAT
>CM072514.1:40919578-40927078 GCA_036898135.1 Oncomelania hupensis | reverse complement strand
TGCCATACAAAGGACAACATTAATCCTAAGTGCTTCTGTTTTCTCGCTCCCTACCCCTCCCTATCCCCATCATACACCCCCTCCCACACACATTAAAACGTGCAATAAGAAAGCAGTAAAATACCATCATTTTAAGAACATTAATAGGTCTAATCATTCAAAGAGCACATCGTGGGAAAGATCTAAGCAGTAATATTGAAATTGAAAAACACACACACACACACAAAAGAACAAGAAGAGCAAAACAGAACTTATTCCTAAGCAATGTACAAGTACATACTATACAACCTTTAAGCCTACATGATTGACAATAAAATTGTTTACAGCAGGACTACTGAGTGATGCAGGTGGGAGAGTGGTGGCTAGAGATGGAGAGAAGGCGACAAAAGTGCCTTAAGGAGTGTATCTCGTGTGAGGGCGACGCGGTTCGACAACAATTAGATTGTGTAGCCCATCGGACTTTCATGTTTTTGTTTTATAAATATTTCCATCAGCCCCCATTCACCTGATACATATGAGAGCAGTGCAGGTTCCAGCGTTCTATCATTTGCTTCCAGCAGCAAAAGCGTACCTGGCATGTGCGCCTTTAAGGCCTGGCGCTCAATTAAGTGTCTGTAGTCTACGGCAGTAATATAGTTACAATGTTGTGGGGAATAATCGGTTTTTAATGCACCCGTTCTTAATCTGTAGAAAGTAGGGAAAAGATTGTGAATTTAGTTTAGGGATGATTCCTACAAATATCATATCTGGGTCAATCCAGTTTTGTTGACGTGTCGGCGCTGAACAGTGATGCTTCAATAGAGTGGTTCACTCATGCTTAAGTTGACCGTAAACTAAAACAGGTGACGGAACGCCGAGCACAATGCGAAGCACTGGCAGCTGGCCACTGCTGGAGGGAAACGAAGGTTGCCTAGAGCCACGTATGGTTGTGGGTCAGCACGTCCGCCATGTCTACCCTGCCGCCAAACAAATCTACATCTTCAGGCATCCCACTACAAGGTTCGTACGTCATCCATTCTCAATCATGCACCTGTTGTTTATTTTTTTAGATAGAAACAAAAGTGACTCCAATATCCTTATATTCAAAAGTAACCCAAATGGCTCGACCTAATTTACTTTAATAGTAATAAAGATTTGTTGAACTGAATATATGTATACCAAAAATCCACAAAATCGGTTCAGCCATTTCAGAGATATTGGACGGAACGTGTTTAGCAGCAAAAGTGACTCCAACGACCTTGACATTTGCTGTAGGTCAAATGTGATGACCAAGGGGATGGGTCACTAACCTAGGTTATGTCCCCATGAAGTTTGGCCACAATCCGTTCGATCACTTTGTCACAAGAGGCTAGTTTGGACACTGCAGTAAGGTTTCACGCCTCTAAAAGTTCATCCTTCTTTGGCCTTTGTAACTTAAATTCGAGGCCTAGAAGACGACAAAAGTTAGGTTTGTTCTAAGTATATGTAGGGAAAATTTTCGCTAGGTAGGCCGTGACATAATTCAGCTGACCTATATCCATCAGCCCCACGAGGGCGCTAAGGTTGTTTGAATATCGCGGGCTTTGTTTAAACTGCACCCAAGACGGACGCGCTGAAAGATCGCTCTCAGAAGACTACTCAGGTGACGGGTGAAATCCATTCAACCCAGTATAGCCATAGCCTGACATTGTCAAAAAGGTAAATGATCGATCTTTTGTTTCACCACAATTTATTGATATTATTACTTTATTAGACTATGCGACTCGGTACCCAGAAGCAGTGCCTCTGAAGAAGATTGACATAGCAAGGGTTATTGGCAAGTCCCTGTGCGTCAACAAGACATAAGAAAGACTGCTTTTTAAACTCCTGATGGGACGTACCAGTGCCTAAGGATGCCTTTTCAGTTTTGGCATGGTCAACAACGGAGCTACCCTGAAGAGAGGGATGAGGAAGATGCTGAAAGGGATGCGTAACGTCCTGTGTTACTGGGACGACCTGCTAGTCCACACTCACACCTGGGAAGAGCATCTGCAGACCTTGAGGGAGCTGTTTCACCGTCTAACAGAAGCTAACTTGACCGTGAGACCCAGCAAGTGCATTCTGGGAAGTGACAACGCCGACTTCATCGGACCTTCGATGGAAGAAGGGAGCAATAGAGGATGCACTGACTCAAGGAAAACCCATGAGATCTATGGGAGGCGAGATATAGCAAACGCGCGAGCATTTGCGCGAGCAAATGATCGCGCACTTGCTCGCGCATTTGCTCGAACACTTGCTGGAGCATTTGCCCGAGGTTCGCGCACTTGCTCGCGCATTTGCCCCAGCAAGTGTTCGAGCAAATGCGCGTGCGTTTGCTATATTCCGCTCCATAAATGTAAAAATTATACCCGGAAAAGAATGTGTATGTAATAGAATTTGAGACTTGCACAAATAAAATATTTCTTGCATTTATTAGTAATTATATTAATAATAATTAGTGAAAACTAGCACTACTAAACTTAAGATCATTCATGAAATACCCTTATCATAACATTAAGGATGATTCAGAACTACTTTTTATTACCATGATTCATTATTCATAATGGCTACCGAAGAATTAGAAGAGCAGTTTCTTTTAGAAGATAAGACACCCCATACGTTCTTGCGCGGAAGAAAAAAATACACCCGTTTCTATATATATTTACATATTAATTACTAATACTTTAATAATATTTTAAAATAAAAGCTATCTTAAAACATATTGAGACAGTTATTTAAATTGTATTCTACTTCGAAATTAAGTTTAAGGGCCACAAATATTACGTAAATATTTAACATCAAACTAATGCGGATAAATACAAAATATCTCCGCCGGAGATCTACAAAAAAACATGTGTTCATTTTCAGTTCCTTTCCGTTGACAGTTTTCAGCAAAACCCTCATAGCAACGAGCGTAGCAACCGCTCGAGCAAATGATCGGCCAAAGCAGAATAAACGTTGGAGGCAAGAAGCCTTAGTGCTGAGTTGAACTAGCCTCTTGCGACAATGGTACAGGTCGATAGACCAACCGACTAATCCACAGACAGATCAACATTTGGCGCATTCTGATTCCCGACTATTTTATAGTATTTCCAGATATATCTGGAAATTAACAACAACAAACATTGCCCAAAGTCGAACCTCATTTGGGTTGAACTCATTGTAACCCAAATCTTGGAACGTTGTTCAACAATGACCATGCTGCCCTCATGTGTTACAGATTGTACTCTCGGTTCTTGTCTCGCATCCCACGGACGCCCAGTTTGAAGCACGCTACTAGGGAGGACTTCCACAATTACGTGGTGAAGGGGATCGCACTGTACAAGGAGTGTTTCAGGCGCTACTCTCTACGGCGCTGTGCTTACAACGGCACGCTGCGAATTCAGGCTATCGTTAGTACAATTTCTTCCTTTTATCACTTTCCATCATCAGTATGATTAGCAGCAGCAGCACCTTCCTCGAAATCGGCTCCCTTGTGGTTGTCACTGTCGGGGTTATCATCATAATCATCATCATCGTTATCATCATCGTCATCATCATTCTAAACATCATCATCATCGTCGTCGTCATCATCATCGTCATCATCGTCATCATCATCATCATCATCATCATCATCATCATCATCATCATCATCATCATCATCATCATCATCATCATCATCACTTTCATTATTATCATCATCATTTTTATTATTATCATCATCATTTTCATTATCTTCATCAACGAAGGCGATAACAGCATAGTTTCTATTAATATTGGTGTCTGCGTAGGCGTCATAGCAGTCGTCGTCATTTTCACCATCAACATCAACAACAGAATTATCCTTGTCATCGGTAGCGGAAGAGACCACGGTGTCGACAGCAGAAACAGCATCTTCATCCACCCGATTATTATCATCATTAGCAGCAGCAGAAGAAGCAGCTTAGCCTGCATCAATTTTGGCGTCGCCGTCATCATCATCATCATCATCATCATCATCATCATCATCATCATCATCATCATCATCATCATCATCATCATCATCATCATCATCACAACATCATCCTGCACCATCATCGTCATCATCATTTGTCGCCGTCGTAGTCTTTAGTTATGAGTCCGTACTGACAATGATAAAATGTTACAGGTGCGACTGAACGAAGGTATGTATCCGGTGTACTTAGCGGATTGGCTGAGGATTTTTCACAAAGAACAGTCGCTGTTTTTACGTAGCGAGGACTATAAGAAAGATCTGGAAGGCACGCTGGATAAAGTCTTTTACTTCTTAGGCCTGGGTGAGAAACACTTTCTTCTTCTTGCTGTAGACCAGCTATCACCTTCATCAATGTGAAGATTATTTGGACTTTAAAACCTTTTGCAGTGTGAAATTATCTCTTTGTGTTGTTAGCATGTTCATTCTGTATTGTGTTGCGTGTGCGTTTGTGCAGTTTTCATTCTTCTTTTGTTATCATGACAATACAATAGAATACAATGCAATAAAATACAATATATATTAGTGGCATATTTTTATCTGTAACCGTTATCCTTATCATTAACAGTATCATTATCATCATCGTCAGTAGTAGTAGCAGTAGTAGTAGTAGTAGTAGTAGTAGTAGTAGTAGTAGTAGTAGTTATTGTATCATCATCATTATCATCATCATCATCATCATCATCATTATCATCGTCTTGATCATCATCATCATCATCACCATCATTAATACCATCATCATTATTATTATTGTCATCAACATCACCATTATCAACATTATCACTATCATCATCATAATTATTATGTGTCCAGCGCCAGTGCGTGGAGCTACGAGGACGAAAATCATGAGTCACGTGGTGGTCAACTCAGGTTCCGATCAGTACCAAAGTATTGGCCCCATGAAGACAGAGACCATTAGGCTGCTGGACAACTTTTACGAGCCCTTTGTCCGTAAGACGGCCGAACTCCTGAAAGACCAACGCTTTCTTTGGCGAGACGTGTACAACAGCACAGCGGTCGAGGGATAACACCAAGTCTACGTCATCAGACGCTTGTAAACTACACAGTTAAAAATGAAGCTTATAATAATAATAATAATAATAATAATAATAATAATAATAATAATAATAATAATAATAATAATAATAATAATAATGATAATAATAATAATAATAATAATAATAACAACCACAACAACAACAACAACAACAACAACAATAATAATAATAATAATAATAATAATAATAATAATAATAATAATAATAATAATATAAGCTCGCTTGTTGCTTATCCTGTAAATCATTGTTTGTAACGATGTGTTTTTTCTTGAATAAAACATTTGTGTAAACCAATAATAATAATAATACATGTTGTTGGTGCTGTATGTATTTCTCGCAGATTATTCTGAGGTTGAAAATCTGTTCAGTGGTACTTCGCCCTGCCCTGAATCCTGCTTGCTCTTCAGCTATGATTTGTTCAGCTTGGGGTTGCAACCTGTTGAGTTATTTTCAGGAGGACCTTGATGGGATAGTATCCCCACTTTCTGGAAATGTAGTGCTTTAAATTCCCACTGTCGCTGTCTTTCTCCTCTTTTCTTTCTCATTCCTACTCTGTTCTATCAATCTACTATACCATCTTCTCCTTCGCTAGACCAGTCTCCTACCTTTTTTCTTGAAAACTCTTCCGGGACAAAACTCCTCATTTGTGTGTGAGGTCTGTTTGATCAGCTTGGAAATATTGAACGCTATCTGCCAGGTGGTCACTGGGGCTTCCTATAATGTTATTATTTGTCAATGTAGGCATTTTATATGTATGTGTTTTGTTGATATTTTATAATGATGTTTATATTCTATTTTGTTTTTGTAAACGGGGGTTCGATAAATTAGAGTATAGCCTCAGCGTCCCCTGCTTGGGATGTCTTTATTGTAAAGTGACCGTCTGGTGGAGTGCCTTCAGTGTTGCCACTGGGGTTGTTTCGGCAGATCTTTTGTGCGGATCGGGGGCGAATCCTCTTTCGGCGAAGTTGTGGTCTTGATTTTGTGGTTCTGATTCGGCTATACTGGTCCTGATTTGGCTCGGAAGAGTCCGCTGGACCTAAAGCAATAATCATATTATGTAATGTACTATAAGTGCCATATCCCATTTGATTGTAACACTTAAAATCGCGGTATACCGGTACGAAATACCGATACGACCTAAAAATACCGCGGTAAAACCGGTACGACTTTGACCCACGGTACCCAGCTCTACAGTGGATCCCGGAAGTAGAAAATGATCGTCCCTTGTTCATATAAGTGGAGCTATCACTGTGGGCTATTTCTGCCATCAGTGAGACGCTCTGCACACTCTTAGTATACCAGGTGTTGCAGAAACTCGTCTTACTGTGTGCAGACAAAGACTACTGACAGTCACCCCTGACATTCGGCCTGCAGTGGAGCATCGAGCACTGAGCTACGATAGCCCAATAGACTACCAACCAGGAGAAGCCACCACCACAACACCGCTCATGTACAACACAGTTAAGTCCCCAGAAAACGTGCACCAAAACTGCTCTAGAAGGGCTGTGCGATAGTCCACTCTTCCAAAAACTGAACAGTAGGACAGAAAGCCCTAATAGCGCAATGATGAGACAGTAGCTGCATAGACCTATCAGGGGGAGCGAACTATTCGAAGTGATATTTGGACATTTAAGTTAGTATAGTGATTAGAAGATTTTGTATAGAGTAGAGGAAATAAATGTGTGATATTTACTTTAACAAGTGGCTGGACTACCTGTTTCATAGCCGTTCGAGAGCTAGTGTGTCAGTGAATCTTTTACCATTTTCTCCCTATCTCTGTAACCCCAGCCTAACACAGACCGAGCTAAACATATAAATGTATTAAGATTAGTCACAGGGTGATTTAACTAGCCGATCACCACAGACGAACGACGAATGGGTAATAGCATTCCATTGTGCAGAGCCCAGTAACAATAGACCCACCGTCACAATCATCATCATCATCATCATCATCATCATCATCATCATCATCATCATCATCATCATCATCATCATCATCATCATCATTATATACATCTATCTTCTCTTACTCATCCTCCTCATCGTAATCATCATTATCCTCATCATTAGCACTCACAATGGCCTCTTTGTACAGAGTGTAGTTGTAGGCGCAATGTCGTATGGAAAACTGAGCAAAGCATTTCTTGTACAGCTCCACCCCTCTCACAACCAGTTTGAGGAAATCTTTGGGCGTGCTCCCACGCAGTTCTGCCACCCTCGAGATCCGCGACACGAAGCGAGAGTACAATCTGCAAGACAAATGATGACGATGATGATGATGATGATGATGATGATGATGATGATGATGATGATGATGATGGAGGTGGAAACTGATGATAGCGACGATGACAACAATGATGATGACGACGACAACGATGATAATGACGACGACAACGGCGACGATGACGAAGACGACGATAATGATGATGATGATGATGATGATGATGATGATGACTTCCTACCTTCATTAATGGT
>CM072514.1:40889578-40914578 GCA_036898135.1 Oncomelania hupensis | reverse complement strand
ATGTCATAATCGATATTTTACAAATAATTTTATTTAAACATCTAACAATAATCTTAAAATTAAATACAATCAAGATTTATTATATACTACAACTCTTGTACAAATATAATATGGCATTGCAATTTAAAAGTAAATAAATCAACAACAACAAAAGTACCGCACTACAATTTTGAAATCATTATTTTGATCAAGGTAATATTATGGCATGACAATTTCAAAACTATCGGGTCAGAAGGCAAGATTATGGCCGTCATTTTTTTAAACGCCTTGGATCTGATTATTTGGTTGTTTCATGTACGTCTTTTCAACGAAATTATAGTTTAAAAATCAATCACAACAAAACTGCAGTTTCACAGTATAACAAATTTTACAAGTAACAAATTTAGGTACATTGAACTTTGTATTTTAATTAATGTAATATTTGTGGTATTAGACTCCATAATAACTAAATCTAGCTACATGAAAATCAACAAAGTTGAAGTCCAATATGGCCGCATACAAATATGAAATTTCTAAAAGGGAGACAACAAACAAAAACTGTGTATCACTGCGTGAAGTAAATAAGCAGTCACGTTAGCAAAGGTGGTAATGAGTGGGGGGAGTGTTGGACTGCACGGCGGTAGCAGCGTCCAGGGTATGCTACTCTTTTTTACAACAATGCAATACAATTACAATCTTGCAAGGTCTAAGGGGTGAGAGGAAAGGATTATATCTTAGGAGCATGGATTAAATTTATTACATGTTACAAACTAATCCCAAGTGTGGGTCTTCGTAATCCAGTCTCTTAGGAAGTCACCAGGTAAGATAGTAATCTATCCATTCCAACTGCGAGTATTTTCATGGTTGGACTGGCCATTTGACATTTCAAATATATGTTGCTGTTGCATTTGATGGCACGGACTGTAACGCTCCTGACGTCTATATCCTGGACGTGTGAGTGCCGGCTACACAAATACACCCTGCAAGCACTATAGCTCCCTTCTTCCTGCAAGCACTATAGCTCCCTTCTTCCTGCAAGCACTATAGCTCCCTTCTTCCTGCAAGCACTATAGCTCCCTTCTTCCCTAGACCCGGACTCCCAGGATTGTGCTCAGGTGTTTGGGCGTCAAGCGATGCACCCAAACGCGGCAAGTGGGCGCTTTGGTCGGCTTGAGTATCGGCCAGCGCCTTCGGCCTTGGACTGGAAACGCGATATATAACAACGATATAATAAATATATTTCTCCAACGTCGGTAGTCTCCCTTGTTAATTTTCCAAACGAGAACATTCAAGACTCAACCAGTTTGTACATTTTAGGGTGTGGAGAATTTTACAAATCAAAACAGGATTCATTGTATAAATTAGTTACAATAATTAAATCAGAAATACCGGCCCTATGAAATTTAACAACAGCGCACCCCCTTTAAATAATTTTATAAGTTTCCTTAACTCAGTTTAATTAATGCTACTTTGTCCTCAGGAAACAAAAGACTTAAACTGAACAAATATTTCGCACGATGTATATATCTTAGAACCAGAAAAAATAACACAAACAACAAAAAACAAACGGTTAAATTTGATCTTGCAATGTGATTTCGCCAATCTCGTTTTCGACAACGTCTTTCTTCACTCATAATACCTTCTCACTTACCGAATTTTCTTTATAAGTTATTGTCAGAGCAACGCAATGTTAGCACATAATTTACACAAATACATAGATCTATCATGTAACTAAAACATTACACATTTCACAACAAACTATACAATTTGATATTTTACAATTTCATTAAACACATTTAAGGTGACCCGCCAGCAGTCAATCTTCTTAAACTGATAATGAACAATAAACGATGGCTTAAAACGAAAGCACATACATACCCAGTCACACACACACCCACACACACACACCCACACACACACACACACACACACACACATCCTTTTTCCCTTCCACTAACTCTCCCACACACCACCACACTGACAATCGTAGCGACCTTAATTGTGCGAAATATGCAGCCATGAAATAGTCCTAATTAGCACCCTAAGGCTTCGCTCCAAGCTGTTTCTTCTTCTTCTTCTTCTTCTTTTTTCTCGCCATATGGTTGCGTAATCCACCCTTGTGATATCCCTTGCCATGAAAACGTTATCTTTTAAGAGAGACTTATTCTTCATTATTTTAAGGATCAAAATAAGTTTTCATTTTGTATTTTATTTGGAGGGTGCGTAGTGGGGAGGAGGGAGATGTAAGGGAGGACTTTATGCGTCATCCATGCTGCGCCAAATAGGGGCTGCCTTGTCAGAGAGAGGACGGCTGCTGAAAGAGCATCGCCGGTAACTGACCTATAATGCTTGCAGGATGTAGTGCTGTTACAGACACTCACCCGCCTACAACATCAGCGTCAGGATCTTGTATGTCCGTGCGGTGGAATGCATGCGCACACCGACTCAACCAAAGCTTTTTAGTTTTGAGGTTAGGTCAGCCAGGCTAGCTACAAATGGCTTCGCCGATCCTATCTTTCCTTTCCTTTCACTGGAAGGGAGGGTGCAGGCAAGCTATAAATAGCCCGCAGCCAGCAAAATGTGGAGGAGAGTCTCCTCTCTGAAAATCCTTACCGGGAAGAGAGGGGACTATAAATTGATTTTAAAAAAAATGTGGAGAAGTGGGGGCCGGGTAGCTCAGTTGGTAAGAGCGTCTTGCTAGTAACCGAAAGGTCGCTGGTTCGAATCCCGGATTGGTCAACGTGTGATCATATTATTTTCCCCTTTACCAACAACTGGCCCGCTGGTGTCAGTATAAATCGGTCCAGTAGTCACCTATATGCGAAAGTGTCGTGTGACTATAATCTACATACAAAAAAAAAAAATGTGGAGGCACTAAACAGTGCTGCTCACATTGGCATTAAGCTGGTGTGATGCGTACGGAGATTAGAGCTCGGTTTATTCTCTCACCCGAAGGAGTTGTTATATCTTCTATTTGTGAGAAGCAGAACAAAGCCTGTGTTTTTGTGTCGTAGAAAGAAATAGGCCTGTCAATATTCTCCAATTATGATTAACTGATTTCAAATGATTTTGAAATGACCACATTGTAGGTAAACAGCCTAAAAAGAATAATACTATATATATATATATATATATATATATATATATATATATATATATATATATATATATATATATATATAGGCCTATATATATATATATATACGCCTTTATTTTCCCGAATCACCCTTCAGGCTCACAGCGGAGTGATCTGTATTATTAGTAGTAGTAGTAGTAGTAGTAGTAGTAGTAGTAATAGTAGTAGTAGTAGTAGTAGTAGTAGTAGTAGTAGTAGTAGTAGTAGTAGTAGTAGTAGCAGCAGCAGTAGTAGTAGTAGTAGTAGAAGTAGAAGAAGTAGTAGTAGTAGTAGTAGTAGTAGTAGTAGTATCAGCTGCATTTACAACTGTGTTTACAAGCATATGGTGATGTTTTATTATTATTATTATTATTATTATTATTATTATTATTATTATTATTATTATTATTATTATTATTATTATTATTATTATTATTATTATTATCATTATTATTATTATTATTATTATTATTATTATTATTATTATTATTATTATTATTATTATTATTATTATAAGCTTCATTTTTAACTGTTTAGTTTACAAGCGTCTGATGACGTAGACTTGGTGTTATCCCTCGACCGCTGTGCTGTTGTACACGTCTCGCCAAAGAAAGCGTCGGTCTTTCAGGAGTTCGGCCGTCTTACGGACAAAGGGCTCGTAAAAGTTGTCCAGCAGCCTAATGGTCTCTGTCTTCATGGGGCCAATACTTTGGTACTGATCGGAGCCTGAGTTGACCACAACGTGACTCATGATTTCCGTCCTCGTAGCTCCACGCACTGGCGCTGGACACATAATAATAATGATGATGATAGTGCTAATGTTGATAATGGTGATGTTGATGACAATAATAATAATGATGATGGTATTAATGATGGTGATGATGATCATGATGATGATAATGATGATGATGATACTGATGATGATATTACAATAACAACAACATCAACAACAACTACTACTACTACTGCTACTGCTACTACTACTACTACTACTACTACTACTACTACTACTTGAAACATCAGGAATGTTGTTGACAAAGATGTTGTAACTTAGCTTAGAGATAAACAGATAGTATTGAACAAAACCTGACGTTAATTTACCAGCACTTTAGGGGAATGTTTGCAGTTATTAAATTAACAACCTTGAGATGTTCACTCCCGATAGTAGCATGCAGAACTCGCTATAAAGAATGTAACTTAGCCCACTTAGACAACTGACGGGTGTCACTGGACCGTTAAATAGCCACGCGAATCATATCACTCTTAAATCTACCCTACATCTCTCCCTTGACACTCGAAGTTGAGACGTAACAGATAGTGTCCCAGAGGCAGGACAAGAGAACAAAGACGTCCGAGAAAAGATTCACGTATTCGCTAGAATGAGATTATTGGTCGGAGATGATGTAGATTCCTTAATATCCCCGTACACCCCGCATTAACCGGGCAGTCACACACGAACTGTAGAACCACGAGGATCAAGGAGCAGACTGAAGTGAAAAAATCCTCAGCCATCACCAACACTTGAACAGCATGTTTCCGCAGTAGTGAGATCCTGTTTCTTTCATTTAAGAGCTCTTGGTAAAATCCGTTCTTCTCTGACTCGTAGTGCAGCAAACACTGTTGCTGTCTCTTTGGTCTTGTCAAGACTAGACTATTGCAACAGCCTTCTTGCCAATCTGCCTAAAGCACAGATCAAACGCCTCCAATCTGCGCAGAATTCTGCAGCTCGATTGGTCACAAAAAGTCGTAAATCAGTCCATATCACCCCCATTCTTGAGCAACTCCATTGGCTTCCTGTCCACAAACGCATTAAACACAAACTGCTTTCAGTTGCCTATCGCGCAGTTAAAGAGCACACTCCTGAATACCTGTTCGAACTTCTGAATGTGTACGAACCATCTCGCAGCCTCCGCTCAGCTTCCAAGTCTTTATTTGTTGTTCCTGGGCACAAGCAGTGTAGGACTAAGAGGTATGGCCAGAGGTCTTTCAGATACACTGCACCGGTCTGGTGGAATGCTCTTCCAGAAGGCATAAAGAGAGCAGACTCTGTCGGTGCATTTCGCAGAAACTTGAAAACACATTTCTTCTCTTCTTGCTAATCTGGATGTATAATTATCTGATCTCATCCAAATTTCATAAGTCACTGCGTGAAAGTTTTGCATAAATGTTAATTGACTGGTCTGCCTGCTAGAATGTGTTGAGCGATAGTGAAGAAGTTAAAATGTTAAGTTATGATGTATGCACCCTTCCCGCCACTGTGTGTGTGTGTGTGTGCGTGTGTGTGTGTGTGTGTGTGTGTGTGTGTTTATCCACTTCCCTCCCACCAGCGCTGCGATCATGCCCGTCGGCGTGGAGATATTTACGCGCTTTATAAATTATTCATTCATTCATTCATTCAACAGAGTGATAGACTAGAGACAGTTTCACAGTTCCCAGAGACTAGAAGTAAGTTAACACTAGTAGATTTCTAGTACTTACATGTTTATATATTATATTGATTGTCATGTATTTTTATGTTCAGGTTATATATATGTTACAGAAACCGATTATTGTGTCTGACATGTTGTGCATATTGCTCGATTATCTTAGCCTTAAGATTCAGATATCGTAGTGTGCTTTTTGGAAACTCGGCAGGTGTTTAACGCTATAGGCTCCTTGCAGAGGACATCACATACCAATATATCTGAATAGAATAGTGTAGCCAGAGTTTTGGATTTTCCAGCTCAGCTCTGGGAGGGTTTGTGGAGTCAACGCCTGAACACTTGCTCCTGTGGAAAGAAGGAGATCAACTAGAATCTACCTCACCATGTCCGGCCCCGTAGCTACCTCACTCGCCCGATCGTCCTGAGAGTGACCAGACTCCCTCAGAGTGACCACCCAACTCAAGCAGTCACAAAAACTGAGAGCTAAGTCTCCGCTCAACTGCAACTGATGTTAAAACTACTCAGAACAATATTAGACCATCAAACACATAGAACTACTTGGCACACGATGAAGAAGTCTTGCTAAAGAACTTTCTAGCACATTGGACAGTTTATAAATATTAATTACATTTAATTAAAGTCATGTTAGAATTTGTGTTGAAGATATAAAAGTTGAAATCGCATAAATATGACTGGTGTCATTCTATTTGTATTGTCGTGTATCCACTAGCTCTTCTTCTCTTGAGACCAATTAAACTAGACATTTGACTAGCAAAAATCATTTCGTAAAGTGAGCAAATTATACTTTGAAACCTGAGAACAAATATAAATTTTTATGTGACCAAGCACTGTGATTTAGTCTCTCACATCTCTTAGGGAACTTGGTAAAGAACGACTGATAGAGATAGCTTAACGCCTCATCTATCTACAGATCTTAATCTCCTTGTAAGATAATCGTATCTCCTCCAGAATATCATCACACTACTGATGATGATGATGATGATGATGATGATGATGATGATGATGATGATGATGATACTGTTAATGATAAGGATAATGGTAAAAGATAAGAATAACGATGAACATAATGACTGGGGCAAATATGCCACTACTATCTATTGTATTGTATTATATTGTAAGCCTATGGTGTTGTATCGTATTGTATTGTATTTTATCGTATTGTATTGTATTGTATCGTATTTTTATCGTATTTCATTGTATTGTATCGTATTTTATCGAATTGTATCGTAGGTATTGTATTGTATTGATAACAAAAGAAGAATCAAAACTGCACAAACGCACACACAACACAATACAGAATGAACATGCTAACAACACAAAGAGATAATAATTTCACAATGCCAAGTTTCAAAGTCCAAATAATCTTCACATTGATGAAAGTGATAGCTGGTCTGCAGCAAGAAGAAGAAAGTGTTTCTCACCCAGGCCTAAGAAGTAAAAGACTTTATCCAGCGTGCCTTCCAGATCTTTCTTATAGTCCTCGCTACGTAAAAACAGCGACTGTTCTTTGTGGAAAATCCTCAGCCAATCCGCTAAGTACACCGGATACATACCTTCGTTCAGTCGCACCTGTAACATTTTATCATTGTCAGTACGGACTCATAACTTAAGACTACGACGGCGACAAATGATGATGATGATGATGGTGCTGGATGATTTTGTGATGTTCATAATGATGATGATGGTGATGATGATGATGACGATGACGATGATGACCTTGCTGACGACGACGACGATGATGATGATGATGATGATGCTTCTGATGATGATGATGACAATGATGATGATGATAACGACGGCGACGCCGAAATCGATGCAGGCTAAGCTACTTCTTCTGCTGCTGCTAATGATGATGATAATCCAGTGGATGAAGATGCTGTTTCTGCTGTCGACACTGTGGTCTTTTCCGCTACCGATGACAAGGATATTGCTGTTGTTGATGTTTTTGATGAAAATGACGACGACGGCGATGACGATTACAGACATCAATACTACCAGAAACTATGCTGTTATCGCCTTCGTTGATGATAATAATGAAAATGATGATAATGAAAATGATGATGATGATGATGATGATGATGATGATGATGATGATGATGATGATGATGATGATGATGATGATGATGATGATGATGATGATGATAACGCCGACAGTGACAACCACAAGGGAGCCGATGTCGAGGAAGGTGCTGCTGCTGCTAATAATTCTAATGAAGGAAAATGATAAAAGGAAGAAATTGTACTAACGATAGCCTGAACTCGCAGCGTGCCGTTGTAAGCACAGCGCCGTAGAGAGTAGCGCCTGAAACACTCCTTGTACAGTGCGATCCCCTTCACCACGTAATTGTGGAAGTCCTCTCTAGTAGCGTTCTTCAAACTGGGCGTCCGTGGGATGCGGGACAAGAACCGAGAGTACAATCTGTAACACATGAGGGCATCATGGTCATTGTTGAACAACGTCCCAAGATTTGGGTTACAATGAGTTCAACCCAAATGAGGTTCGACTTTGGGCAATGTTTGTTGTTAATTTCCAGATATATCTGGAAATACTATAAAATAGTCGGGAATCAGAAGGCGCCAAATGTTGGTCTATCGACCTGTACCATCATATCTGCACTGCCGCAAATTAATGTGAAAGTCGCTGGACACACTTTGTAGGTAAACACATTTTTTCGCAATATCTTAAAAAGGGCTAAACCGATTTTGTTGATTTTTGGTATACAGGTACTTCAACTCATGATGTCTGTCAGTCGGTTGGATGGTCGGTTCATGGCTTCGAATTTCATTTGTTTGTTCAAAACTCAAATGTGTCCCCTTACTTCAAGAATGACGGAACCGATTTCCATTATTTTAAAAAACCAAAACGGACTATGTAGATACTTTAACCACCTATCAGCATGTTGTGTGCTTGACCTTTGCTCTTTCTGAAATGCCGAGGTCGCGGAGGTCAATTATATATTATAGATGTTTAGCGCTCTATTTCTAAAGTGAACGAACGGATTGTGGCCAAACTTTATAGGAACATTACCTAGGTTAGTGACCTATCCCCTGGGTCATCATATTTGACCTACAGCAAATGTCAAGGTCGTTGGAGTCAATTTTGTTGCTAATCAAGTTTCGTTTAATATCTCTGACATGGCTGAACCGATTTTGTGGATTTTTGGTATACATATATTCAGTTCAACAAATCTTTATTACTATCAAAGTAAATTAGGTCGAGCCATTTGTGTTACTTTTGAATATAATGATATTGGAGTCACTTTTGTTTCTATCTAAAAAAATAAACAACAGGTGCATGATTGAAAATGGATGACGTACGAACCTTGTAGTGGGATGCCTGAAGATGTAGATTTGTTTGGCGGCAGGGTAGACATGGCGGACGTGCTGACCCACAACCATACGTGGCTCTAGGCAACCTTCGTTTCCCTCCAGCAGTGGCCAGCTGCTAGTGCTTCGCATTGTGCTCGGCGTTCCGTCACCTGTTTTAGTGGAGCATCGACATCATCATCTTTATCGTAGTCATCATCATCATCATCATCATCATCATCATCATCATCATCATCATCATCATCATCATCATCATCATCATCATCATCATCATCAACGACGACGAGGAATGAAAACAGCCAACACCGATGTGTTAAAAAATAGAATGTCGAGAATCCCGCCAACGTCGCGCGCAGGGGCTTGGCTATCGTCAACTTTGTTGACCAGCTCAGCGCCAGAGCTCATATAAACATAGACAAAATAGAAAACCAGGCGGTACCCTCCTCCTCACCCTGGACGCTTAGTACCGCAAATATTATTTTGTCTTTGGCACAAGCCACTAAACGCGACCAGCCCCTCCCATGTTAGCCACCATTGCTATGGATAAACTCAATTATGATTTTGAGCGGCACCAAAAATATTTACTGACGGTTGAAGGCTAGAGGACAGTGGTACCATTAGGCAGCGGGTTTGTCATTCCCAAATAAAATATAATTAAAACATTCATACAAAACAACTCTATTAAATTTTGTGTCCAAATATTTTGCCATCTCCCAGTCCCTTGCCTATTTGGAGTCCCGCCCCACCCAAACAGAAAAGGTAGTTATTGTATCTGACTCAAGGTCTGCCCTGCAGGCACTAGAAACCGGGCTGGAATAATTGCACAGTGTCTTCAGTCTGTCCACAACCTTCAACAAAGAGTGCAGTGTCAGCTTGTCCTGGATACCAAGTCACACCAACGTAGCAGGAAATGACCTGTCAGATAGCGAGGCTAACGAAGCTGCCGTACTGTCAGAGGTAACCCATGACATCGGTCTCTCTCTGTCTGAATGAAGTTTACGGTCAACTTAAGCATGAGTGAACCACTACATTGAAGCATCACTTTTCAGCGCTGACACGTCAATAAAACTGGATTGACCCAGTTATGATGTTTGCAGGAATCCTCCTAAACTAAGTTCAAAATATTTCAATACTTTCTACACACGCACGCGATCCGCAAAGACGTGGACACACTAGTGGCAAAACACTTCAGGTCCCCTGGACACGCCCTCTCTGCCATGAGAGTGACAGTCATTGAACAAGTCAAAATAGACAATCCTGACATTAGAAAACGGAGGGAGAAATTCTGGCGTTACAAGCTACGCACCAACTACCCTGAGGGGCTGAATGTATTTGACTGACTGTTTTCAGCACTGTTTCCTTGGGTGGTTGGTGATTAGTTTGTAACATTTCGTGCTTTACCTTGCATTTTCGATGTCTGAGTTCTCTGGCCTTTTATTATTATTATTGTTGTTGTTGTTATTATTGTCGTTGTTGTTGTTGTTATTATTATTATTATTATGCATTATTAATGAGAGAGAGAGAGCGAGAGAGAAAGTGTGTGTGTTAGAGAGAGAGAGAGAGAGAGAGAGAGAGAGAGAGAGAGAGAGAGAGAGAGAGAGAGAGAGAGAGAGAGAGAGAGCGTCTTCTATGACGCATGTTTAGTGTTTACGTCATCATCACTGACCTCATGTTTTATTTATTTTTCATCACTGAAGAAGGGCGTAGCCCGAAAGTCTTTGCTTTTATATTTTTCTTGGTGTTTTTTGTGTATTTTGTTTCTGATTTCTAAATACTTTCTACAGACCAAGAACGGGTGCATTAAAAACCGATTATTCCCCACAACATTGTACCTATATTACCGCCCTAGACTACAGACACTTAATTGAGTGCCAGGCATTAAAGGCGCACATGCCAGGTACGCTTTCGCTGCTGGAAGCAAATGATAGAACGCTGGAACTCGCACTGCTCTCATACGTATCAGGTGAATGGGAAATAAGTTTCTTTTGCTCAGCACAATTCAAACGAAAGGAAGAATGTGCGAAGTGATGGACGTAAATTCTTCCTTTCGTTTGAATTGTGCTGAGCAAAAGAAACTTATTTATATTATCTAGTTTCTGCACAACTTAGCACAATAAACGAACGGAGGGAAAAGAAAACGATTGGGGTCTCTCCGTAATTTATGCGTGTCAAACATTGACGTACGTACCTGCTATCGGAGCCTCGTCTTCTTCTTTCACGAACGTCAAGCGACAACGTCTCATCGCTTTCAACTCTTGCCTGCGAGCGTCGTGCTTTCTTTTCTCTTCTTCTTCTTCTTCTTCTTCTCTTTCTCTCTTCTTCCTCGCTCTCTTGTTCTCCAACCGCCAGCGCTTCACGTCGAACGTGCGCTCTTTATCGAACTTCTTGCTTAAGTGGCAATGGCGATATTCTTCTTCTTCTTCTTCTTCTTCTTCTTCTTCTTCTTCTTCTTCTTCTTCTTCTTCTTCTTCTTCTTCTTCTTCTTCTTATTATTATTATTATTATTATTATTATTATTATTATTCACCCGCAGCGACTCGAATAAGATCTCGGCGCTTTCGAGACAACGCCGTATTCGACCAAATGCTCTTCGTACTCGTCGGCCACACAGACCATGCAAGTCAAGCTTCCATTACTTCCGAACTGTACCGGAGAGCAGGCCGAGCATAAACTCGTCATGTACGCTTTCAACTGCTGCTCCACGGAACCGTAAGGATCGACGTAAACAGCGAAACCGTGCTCGGGATGCAAGCGAGCGTCAGTGACCACAGGGTCGTAACCCGCGCAAGCTTCGGCGATAAAAGCTTGCAACTTGTCGCAACGTTTGCACACGAACAGACGGAAGCTGCAACGACTATTACCATTATTAGAGTCCATCACATAACAAGGAAAGGGACAGAGGGCGAGCGAGCTCGTTATAATGAGCATTACCGATACAAACGGTATGTATCAACAACGGTCCTAGTCACACACACACTCACACACACACACAAACTATCCAGAGTAGCGAGCGTACTGACTATAACAAGAGAAAGAGAGATAGAGCGACGAACAAATGTTCCTAATACCGTTAAGCAACTAGTACAGCTACGTTGCATTACCGCTACATCTGGCACCGACATACATTCAACAGGTGTCTCGTACCTTACAGTTTAGTACGTATAATGTGGGTCGAAAATGGTGTAGTAATCCCTCACGTCAATCTCCAACCCACAACAATAGCTTACTTTCAGTAAGCCAACCACACCGTAACTCTAGGTCTCCATCACCTTACACCATTCATCCGTTACGCCACAAGGGCGCCAAGCCCAAACATGAAAGTCCGATGGGCTACATAATCTAAACGTTGTCCAACCGCATCGCCCTCACATGATGTCGCGAGAGACTAGATTTAACCAGCACTACATATACTCGCATTGAATAGTCAGCCTACTAGCCTATGTAAATTAACGTTAACGTGCAGCAGACGACGAAAGTCAATGGGGGACTAAGCGTGTGTATGCGGGCGCTGGCTCAGTTAGGCAATGACTTCATTCAGCTGACGTATATACCCCCTGGCCAGAGGGCGCTCAGGTTTACTAGTTCTACCCGGTTTAGGCAGACCACAGACTAGGTAGATTCATTCTGTGTTCAAACTGCATCGAGAAAAGAGCTAGGCTCTAATAGATCTCTCTACTGGAAGACTAAAAGCAGGAACTGGTGAAATTCTATTCAACCTAGTTAGCCACAGCCTGACATTGTCAAAAAGACGAGCAGGCACCGTTGGTCCGATACTTAAGGAAGACAATTGCGCGTCACCTCTGACATTCGGCCTGCAGTGGATTCGAGCACTGAGCTACGATCACACACCATTCGGCAAGCCAGGAGAACCCTCCACCACAACACAGCTCTTCAACTGAACACAGCTAAGTGCTAACGAACTCGGGAGATTAACTATCCCCATCGACGAAAGACGAGTGGGTACCAGCATTCATTTGTGCAGAGCCCAGCAACAATAGACCCACCGTCACACATGAGATACACTCCTAAAAGCACTTTTGTCGCCTTCTCTCCACCTCTAGCCACCACTCTCCCACCTGCATCACTCAGTAGTCCTGCTCTAAACAATTTTATTGTCAATCAAGTACGTCTGAAGGTTGTATAGTATGTACTTGTAGATCTACATTGCTTAGGAATAAGTTCTGTTTTTGTTTTCTTGTTGTTTCGTGTGTGTGTGTGTTTTTTCTTTAAATTTCAATATTAATGCTTAGATCACGATGTGATTACGATGTGCTCTTTGAATGATTAGAACATTAATGTTCTTAATATGATGGTATTTTACTGCTTTCTTATTGCACGTTTAAATGTGTGTGTGGAGGGGGTGCATGATGGGGATAGGGAGGGGTAGGGAGCGAGAAAGCACGAGAACTTAGGATTAATGTTGTCCTTTGTATGGAATGTACGTCTTTGTGTGTACATCTTATTACATGTAACGTTTTATTGGCACTATAATACTGATGTTTTGTGACGAAAAGAAAATATTTATTCGAGAAGAGAAAAAGCATTAGCATCAAAGATCAAGGGGAGGCAACGTCTAGCATAAAACCGGCTGACAATTCCTGTCAAAACACTTTTTTTTAAAAAGTGTGTCCTTACTTTTCTTTAGCAGCTTATTTGATCTGATTTAATTTCTTGATTATAGGGTCCGGTGAATCTTTAGTGGTCATATCTGGACCACAACACTATTAGTTAACCACTAAGATATACAACCTGTATCCATTAAGATATACAACATCTATCCATTAAGACACACAACCTGTATCCATTAAGATATGCAACCCCTATCCATTAGGATATACAACCTATATCCATTAAGATATACAACCTCTAGTAATTAAGATATACAACCTGTAGCAGTATACCTATCCAATCAATATAATCATCAATATAATTATCATAATATCTGCATCTTCAGTCATGTGTGTGTTGAAACTGGGGTCGACGTATCGGCTTTCAATAATATTAATTATTCTATTCCTCCTCTTCCGTGAAACCATTGTATTGACAGACAACGGGTAGGGCAGAACTAATTAGTTTCCGTTTAGTTTAGCCTAAAACGATTAGAATGAACTCGCGTAATGAATGAGTACATAGCCCTTATAGTGCTCCGTATAGTGCTTTTTGTCTAATATCACAGATGTGAATAGACGTTAAAATAAATAAATAAATAAATAAATAAATAAATAAAATAAAATAAAGTGCTTTACATGCGAGCGTTGTGACCTAGCGGTCTAAGGCAGGCCTAACTTGCCTTGTCCACAGGCTAGAAACCACTGGCGCTTAATAGGTGTGAGACCGATCCAGCATCTGGGTGTTACGTTTCTCCGATTATTATTTACTTTCGACTCTGACAACGTCTCGGGGGTTTTCTCCGGGTGCTCCCAAATTGCTCCCCCCAGAAACATTTCAAAAACACAACTAATATTAGGTAGGTGGGGTTTAGGCGCGCCACAGGCTGCGACTACGCCTTCCCCAGGGGGGAGGCGGCCCTGAATTTCCCGATAAAACGTATAATAACGTGTCAAAAATCAACAACAACAACAAGAAATAAAAGAAAGATATACTAACGATAAATGTAGGCCGGCCTACTCGACTCGTATGTGTCACGATTCCAAAATTCTCAAGATTGTCGAGTGTTCTGCCACCACCCTCACCCATCACCGTATGATAAAAATAAATAAATAAAATTAAAAAAAAAAAACAAGCTTAAAATAATAAAATATTAATAAGTACAATTTTACATACATACACACTCCACTCTCCAAATCGTTGTTTACACATTTTAACGTTTAGTTTATAGCTGTTTGCATAGTTTATGCATCAAGCGGCAGCAATGAGGCCGACTTGAGTTACAACAGCTTGATCTGGGTCAGCGCTAAGAGCAGCTCTTTGAGCTTGCAAAGAGTTATGTAATCATTTCATAATAATAATAATAATGATATTATATTTCAGCAGCTGGATGGGACAGGTTTTACCAAATTAGTATTATAGTAAGTGATCGCTTTATCAAGATTATTATTATATTTCTGAACAGGGTTCTAACATTTTATATGTATATATATCTATATATCTATATATCTATATATCTATATCTATCTATATATCTATCTATCTATATATATATATATATATATATATATATATATATATATATATATATATATATATATATATATATATATATATATATATATATATATTTTGTTAATATGTTTGAAGATTTTTATTTTTCATAATAGGTTTTCAAAATGATTACTATATTTTTCCTCTATAGGTTTTCAAAATAATTAATATTTTTCTGAATAGGTTTTTAAAAGAATTATTTTTATAGTTCTGAATAGATTGTCAAAATGATTATTATATTTCTGAATAGGTTTTTTAAAAGAATTATTATATTTCTGAAAAGGTTTTCCATTGGAATATTAGATCTATATTTTATAGTCTAATGGGTTTACAAAATGATTATTATATTTCGGAATAGGTTTTCAAGTAATGATTATACTTCTTAGTTATGAATGGGTTCCTAAAACCATTTTATAAGTCATTGCTGCCATTTGTCCTCCCCGTATCCTCAAGGTCAATCGAAGGGGCGTGACCATTCGAAGAATGTGATGCCACAGATGAGTCATTGTGACAGCTGTCATTAAGTACAAATTAGCATTGACGTAGCAATCACGAGGTATTTATTAGTGTGTACTGTGGACTACACTAGGGGTGTGGTGTGAGAGAACTCGAGGGGTGATAGTGGGTGAGTGAGAAGAGGGAGAGAGCGTGTGAGGAAGTGGGTTTATATTTGTGTGACTGTAAAATAAAAGTTAAAAGCGTAGCGTGGAGAGGGGTGAGGGTAGAATTGTGTGTGTGAGTGTGAGTGGGTGTGTGTTTGTTTGTGTGTATGTGTGTGTGTGGAGAGAGAGGGGAGCGGATGGGTAGTGTGCGTGTGTTGTGTTTGTGAGTGTGTGTACTGTGTGTGTGTAGCCTATGTTTGTTTGTGCGTGTGTGTGTGAAACGAACTGTTTATGTATGTATGTGTCGTTGCGTGTGTGGAGTTGATTGTAAGCGTTAAGAGGCTATAGATTCGGACTAGGTGGGTGTAGTTTAAGAATGTTTCTTCCCATCGTCATCATCAATTCACCATCACCGTCATCATCATCATCATCATCATCATCATCATCATCATCATCATCATCATCATCATCATCATCATCATCATCATCTTCTTCTTCTTCTTCTTCTTCTTCTTCTTCTTCTCCGCTCCTCTCCCCGCACTCTACCCATCCCCTCTTTCATTCATTCCACATTGAAGTAAAGGTCAAAGATAACAATGTATTTCCAGACACTGAAACATAACTGACAGCCTGCCCTGTCAAAATGTAAACTTTCCTACCGATGATGTGATTGGGCATTATCTTTGTAAAAAACGAAGCAAATAGAACAAATGGAATGATGAGTCACCATCTGAACTGTCTACAAAAATCGGTTCAGCAAATTTTGATATCAAGCGCGTAATATCTGTGTAACATAATTGACCTCAGCGACCTTGACCATGGGGAAAAACCAAAGCTGAATTACACAAAAGAATGAATGGTGGTTAAAGTATTTGCTTAGTGCAAAACAATCACAATCAGATTCAGGGCAGTCTAGAGCTAAGGCACACACACCCACACAGTGTTTTTGAACAAACAGGTGAAATTTGGAACGACGGATCGACTGTCCGGCAAACAGACTGTCTCTGA
The DNA here is from genome assembly GCA_036898135.1 of Oncomelania hupensis. Lineage (NCBI taxonomy): Eukaryota > Metazoa > Mollusca > Gastropoda > Littorinimorpha > Pomatiopsidae > Oncomelania > Oncomelania hupensis. The sequence goes on along the minus strand of CM072514.1, from coordinate 40,897,941 downwards.
GCTATTGGCCAAGAGTTGAAGAAGTGCATGTATTCCCAAATAATCAAAATCAATTCAGCCCGTTTATGTAAAAATAGACCAAAACGTGTTTAGCAAACAAATGGAACTCCAACGACCTTGACCCTGGCGGTAGAGTAAATAGGATGGCGGGGGAGAAAGGCCACTAACCTTGATCAAAATCCGTTCAATGGATCTTGAGATACAATGTGTCGAAAAGAGAGACAGGCAGATAAACCCACATTTGGCTCGTTCGGATTCCCGAATATTTCAAAGTATTCTTTGGAAAAATAAAATCATAGCATAAGAATTACCAAACAATTTCACTGATGTTCCGTTTGCTTTGAGGTCGGCCAGAATTTGTTCAATTCCCTTCTTGTTGCATATTTTATGGATGTAGTCCTCGAAGCTCATTGCTCCTGGAACGCAAAAATTACAATAAAAACAAAGAACTACAATAACAACGACAACAACAACAACAACAACAACAACAACAACAACATAATAATAATAATAATAATAATAATAATAATAATAATAATAATAATAATAATAATAATAATAATAATAATAATAATAATAATAATAACGAGTTGGCTTGTAACTGCTGAGGAAGAGTTTTAGCGAAACACATGTATCCGTTAATCTGCTGTGGTTATCTCCTTCTGCCATAAAGTTGATGATCATGATGATGACTATCATGATGATGAAGAATGAAAGAAAGAAGAAAGAAAGAAACAAAGAAAGACGATAAGGACATACATGGAAAAGGAGAAGAAGAAGAAGAAGAAGAAGAAGAAGAAGAAGAAGAAGAACAACAACAACAACAACAACAACAACAAAAACAACAACAACAACAACAACAAGAGAAATAAATAAAAGAAATAAGAACAACAACAACAATAACAATAGGAAGAAGAAGAAGAAGAAGAAGAAGAAGAAGAAGAAGAAGAAGAAGAAGAAGAAGAAGAAGAAGAAGAAGAAGAAGAAGAACAAGAAGAAGAACAAGAACAACAAGAACAACAAGAACAACAACAAGAAGAACAAGAAGAACAAGACGAACAAGAAGAACAAGACGAACAAGAAGAAGAAGAACAAGAAGACGAAGAAGAAGAAGAACAAGAAGAACAAGAAGAAGAGAAATAAATAAAAGAAAGAATTGAAGAGAAAGAAAGAAAAAAAAAAAAAGGAAAGAAAGAACGAAAGAAGAAAAAAAAGGAAAAGGAAAATAACATAATTACACACGCACACAAACACACCCAAACACACACACACGCACGCACGCACACACACACACAAACTTTTCACTTCTCCCTCTCACACACACTCACACACCAACTCTCTCTCTCACACACATACACACACACACACACACACCCACACACACACCCCTACACACACACACACACACACAGACACACACACACAATTACGTACACCCCACATACAGTGACTCCAACCACCAAGACTACCTAGGTTTGGAGCGATATGTGGTTGTATATCTTCCTGATCATCATCATCTCTTGCCCAGACTCCAATTACATTCGCAAAGCGCTGCTCATCCCAGAAGTGATACTCCTTCTGAGTCCCCATCATGACGTCAGGATGCATGCGAATACGCCGAAACAGGTCTGCAAGGAAAGAATACTAAGCTTTTAAACAAATGTTGTTGTTTTAAATGTGAAAGAAGAAAAACTGGTGTTTAGATGAGATCCTAACAACGGGATCCAGTAGGTTATATCAATACCAGAACATCTGGATAGCGTCCCCACACACACCCTCTCTGTGTTTCTCTCTCTCTCTGTCTCTCTCTCTGTATCTGTCTCTGTCTCTGTCTCTCTCTCTCTCTCTCTCTCTCTCTCTCTCTCTCTCTCTCTCTCTCTCTCTCTCTCTCTCTCTCTCTCTCTCCGCTTACTAGATAAAGGTAAAGGTGTTACCGTAACTTTCGGTCGTTGAGGAGGGAAGTGTTTGTGAGCCCCCCTTTTCTGTAGGCCAGCTTAATGAGGGCATTGCCTATCTCTTCTCTCTCTCGCCGCTTTACCTTGCCCGGTTCTCAAAATATCCAGGTACCCATTCACAGCTAGGTGGACTGGGATGTGTCGTGCGCTTGTTGCGATCGTGTTGTGTCGTTTAGTGGTGGCTTTCCAAGCATGGTCACCCATCCCAGTACTAAACCCACCCGAGGTCGCTTATCACCAAGCATTGCTAGCGTACGCCCAAACCACTACATCACTGCTTACTGGAGAGAGTCACTATCTACAGAGAGTCTCTCGTGTCCACAGGCGGGCGGCTGTGACCCCAACCTTTAAAGCAAATGTTGTAGTGTAAAGTTGAAGCAACAGAACACCGGCATTTATTTGTCAAATCCGTAACTTTCCCCGTGCCGCTCTCTTACTACCGTACAAAATGGTTTTGAGAATAATAATGTCTCACACATCAAACTGTCATCAGTCAATCAACGAAGATGTTTTTAGCTAACTTCAGAGCCTTTTACTAAGACCACAATTCTTTGTATTCGTTCGATATGATTTTAGCTTTCTTATTTTATTTATAGGTCTCCAAGTTCACATATTTCAGCCTCACAGAGCCTTTACAAATTGACAGTGTGAGCGTTGTCCTCGTCCTATCCTGGGCGACGGTGCTCTGCAGGCCACCGGGCTTTTTTGCTCCGAAATTTGCCCTCATCAGTGATGTATAAAATCACAAACAAAACACAACACACACATACTCACACACAAACACGCATGCAAACACACACACACGTACAAGCACACACACACACACACACACACACACACACACGCACAACCAACCAGCCAACTAACCAAACAACCAACCAAGCAAACAACCAACCAAACTGGTGCTCTAACCTGAAGTTCCTGCCTTTGCCACAGCCGGGATATAAAAGTATGGCAAGCAGCGAAGCTCCTTTTTTTCAAACCAACATGGATTCTTCGAGTTCAGCAGCAAATTCTTTGGTGGTTCCTGATTGGAAGGACAATTGAATTCAGTTCAACAAATTATCCATCACATGACTTATATGCAGCCATTTCTAAAATTAAAAAAAAACAACAAAAACAACAACAGAAACAACCGCATCAAAAACTAAACCTGAGATGCACGTAATACAATAAAAACAAACAATTTCTTTCAGTCACATTAAATTAAAAATGTTAATCCTTCTGCTATTGCATCACTCACCCACACACCATCTACATACAACACATACAACACATACACACACAAATATCTCAAACAAATATCTCATTATAAAAGGCACGATAAAAATTAGAGGAAGAACGAGAACAAATATGAGAGTGACGGAAAAAAACGGACCCGGCAAAGATCAAATGATGGACTGATTTAAGGATGCTATATAAAACAGTAGTGGTTAATAGGCCTTAGTCCTCTCTATTCTCGGGGGTGCAGCACTGCGGCTGTTGCCAAGCTATGGCTGAGATAGCGGCCTGAATCATCAAAGTTCGAGCACTCTACAGTATTTTGTGCCCAAATGTGATCAGTTGGAGTAAAAAAATAAAAATAAATGAAATTTTTCGAGGACAGTTTCCACTCAGCCAACCTTTACTCGCAGAATTGATGTTTAGAGAGAGTTCTATGAGGCATGGAATGTGTGTCGGGGGATTCTGAAAATCTGATTGGGGTGAGGACAAGTCTCGCGTGCAAGCTGCGTTGACTCCTTCTAGACGATATTCCATCTTTGCCCGAGGTTTGCGGCAATCAGTCTAATATACACTCCATTCCTCACCGCTAACCCCTTAAAACACACACATGACATACACACACACAAACACACGCACCCACACACACACTCACACACACAAATACACACAATATAGGGAGAAAAAAAAGACTGATGGACACAACCGTAAAGGCAATGTATTTCACGAATTGGTCTATAACTTGCCTCAATCAATGCATCAATCAATATAGGAATCAAAGAAGAAGAATCAAAGAAGAAGAAGGAGGATAAGAAGAAGAATGAGAAGAAGAAGGAGGAGGAATAAGAAGGAGAAGGAGGAGGAGGAAGAGGAAGAAGAAGAAAAAAGAAGGAGGAAAGAAGAAGGAGGAAAAAAGAATAACAGAAGAATAAAGAAGAAGAAGAAGAAGAAGAAGAAGAAGAAGAAGAAGAAGATGATGATGATGATGATGATGATGATGATGATGATGATGATGATGATGATGATGATGATGATGATGATGATGTTGATGATGATGATGACCATGTCGATAAAGATTATAGATGATGGTGATGGACACGATGGTAATGGTGAAATTATAATTTACATCGTTGACACATGAGCACATGATCTGTCCTTAATCACACCTGTCGTTATAACGGACTAAATTATTAAATAGTAAGCTGATCGGTTCACTGAGGCGTTGCGGCTTTAACTGCTATCTATAATAATGATTTAATATATGATGGATGTACTATTGCGGTAGATTTTGTTGTTGATAAGCGATTATACCAACTTAGAGCGTTTGCTTACTTGAACATCAAACATAACAGAGCTATAACCACACACAGCTGCACATTTATTTTATTAAATTAAAACGATTGATTGACTTGATTGACAAGCCTCGATTAAAACAGTCCTATTCACGTCGAGGACCTTCCACTTTCTCCCCGTTCTATTTATATTACTTGGCCTCAAAGAAATAAAGGAGTGATTGTTATTTACTAACGATGAATGGAAACCTGATGCTGTTTTCGGTCTTCTTGCTGTGTTTGCAGGGCGGGTAGAGTGGCATGTCACCCACAAACTGGTGCTGGTAAGGCACTGTCAGGCCGCGGGCCCAAGAAGACTCGAACCACTCGTAAGACTCCTTCTCTTGCTGTCTGTGCAAAAACCAGTAGAATATTATACTTGTAATAGCAATGCGTCAATCAGTCAGTCAGTCAGTGAGTCCGTCAGTTAGTGATTCGGTCAATCAAGCAGTGAGTCAGTCTGTCAATCCGTTCCAGTTTGCACACGAATCTCGCCAAATCTTCATCCGAGCATGATGCTATATGGTACGTGCATACAACTCCTTTATTGCCAATTATTTGTACAACTATGTTTTCAAATTTTAAACCATTCGCCTGCCACGGATTCAAATCCAAACAGTAAGAAACCCGTTAGAGATAAACACACCAGCCTAAACTAAGAATGGTAACCTACTCTAGAGCTTACCACACTGCACAGACTAGACCTTGGTTTGTACTCTCATCCGAAATTGTCTAAATTTTAAAATTAATTTAAGAATAATTTAAAATATGAACTTGAGTAAAGTTAACCGGTTACATTTTTCGAATTAAAGTGGTTGTCAACGACTTCTGTGTTCAAAAGTTCTTCTTTTATTTGATCCTATTATTACAATTATTTAAACTTCTCTGCGATGTACAAGGTACAACTCAATACTATACATGTAATTGAGGAAAGACTATGGCCTGAAACGCGGGAGAACAATCTTTTATCAAAGACCTTTTTTCACAAAAGTTTGTTTTTTTAAAACACTTTTTTACTTGTCAATTGCTTTAAGATCCTGCAGTCAACTTTTACTCCATTAATTATATTTCTATACAGTAGAAGATTGTGAAAAGGCATCATCATCATCACCATCTTTATCACCATCATCATCATCATCATCATCATCATCATCATCATCATCATCATCATCATCATCATCATCATCATCATCATCATCATCATCATCATTGATTGTTTCATTGTCATTCGTTTCCTTTTGCATGGCGGTAATTTTTCCAATTTACATTTTTTTTTAATGAATATAATGTCTTATTATGTCATAGGATGCCTTAAAAAGGATGAGAAAATCGTATTTGAAATTAACCGATTAAGAGTTTATTGTATGAGCTAGCGGTGTACCTGCGTGGTCTAAGGCGGGACTAACTTGCCTTGTCCGCAGGCTAGAAACCAATGGCGCCTGACAAATGTGAGATCGATCCCGCCTCTGTTTCTAAGAAATATTATTTACTTTCGACTTGGGCAACGTTTCAAGAGTTTTCTCTGGTACTCCGGTTTGCTCCCCAGCAACATTTCCAAAACACTACTAATACTATGCCTTCCCCAGAGGAGGCGGCCCAGACTTTCCCGATAAAAAGAGACAATAAAGTGTAAAAAAAAAATCCAAACCAAATATACACTTGACCTAGACTGCCTTGCTCTCTCTCTCTCTCTCTCTCTCTCTCTCTCTCTCTCTCTCTCTCTCTCTCTCTCTCTCTCTCTCTCTCTCTCTCTCTCTCTCTCTCTCTCCCTCCCTCTCTGCATAAAGCTAAGAAGCACAATGTTTCATAACCGTACATTGCCATGTATTTATACTACTACTACTACTACTACTACTACTACTACTACTACTACTACTACTACTACTACTAATAATAATAATAATAATAATGGATGCTATATACGCACTTTTCCCCAATTCACCAATCAGGCTCAAAAAGCGGCGATCTGTAGCACCATACACGATCACATGTTTCACCCACTCACACCCACCCACACACACACACACACACACACACACACCAAACACACATCTATCACTCAAACATGTGGTGTAAAGGCAGGGAAATCGCTATTAAAACACTGAAATTAAAGGAAATTTTTATTTTTGAAGTTTTTTATATTGACTGCATCCAATATCATTATTGAAGGAAGGGAGGAAACCGGAGTGCCCGGAGAAAACCCTCGGTGACCTTAATTGTCTCATACCTAAGTCACACACGTTCGTCCCTTGCGGGTATCGAACCCGCCGCCTAGGATTAACCGGCAACCTTGATGGCTTCGCTCAGTGTCAAGCCAGTCCTTTCTCGAATGTTTCACACTACTTACTCTCTTGCCTGGATGCTGTCGGCGCTGGAGTCCGACTGTTGCCATTCGACTACAGAAGAGCTGAAGAGAAGCATGAATGCGATGGAGCCAATGACCACCAGTAGCAAATACCGGCCCACTGAGAGTAGGTTAAACTTGCTGAATATCCGCGACGCTGAGGTCATGCTGACCAACCCTCTGGATTGACAAAGTTGATGAAGGTCTAGAAATACAAATACAGAGCAAACAATTAAAATAAATTATTTTCTAGACTGTTTCCTTTTCTTTTCTGTGAAGATACTCAAAATAGCTTTCGTCGATACCACATTTAATGGACACAGATGGTTCACTCTTGTAGAAATGTGTGTGTGTGCGTGTGTGTGAAGGTGTGTTTGTGTAACATTTGATATATGCTGATCACACTGTTAACATATATGCAGGGTTTATGAAGCTCTTGCACACAAAGCAGAAAGTCCTTTTTTCAAAACAAAGAAAAGAAAAGAAAATTGTTGAGATCTTGTATAATTATTTTTTAAAAAGAAGTATTTTAAAAATTCTTATCAAATAAACCGATCACAGTTGATTGAAATCTTATATATGAGCAAAACGGTCCTTAGAAAATAATTTGATAAATGAAAAAAAAACTGACCACATTGTTGATGGACAAAACTTCCGAAGATTTAAAAAAAAAATCAAAATTTCTCAAGTCTTTTTAGGATATGCTAAGATACATCAAGGAAGGTATACAATAAATAGCATATTATCAAATGTCCTATCCTATCCTATCCAATCCTATACCATCTTATCCTATCCCGTAAATATAAAGTCGTTGGGCACCACAGAAGATTGTTTAACCAGCGTACTCCATCTTTCTCTGTCCTCAGCAACCCTCATGGCTTCGCTCAGTGTCAAGTCAGTCCATTCTCGAATGTTGTCCTCCCACCTCTTTTTCTGTCTCCTTCTTCTTCTGTCTCATTGCACCGTGCCTTGCAGTATGGTCTTTGCACGGCCTGATGCTCTATTGACGTGGCCATACCATCAGAGTTTTCTTCACCACTATTGAAAAAACTGAAATCATGCCAGTAGGCAAAGCCTCGTGTCTCAGGCAGGTCGGCAGCGACTCCCTAGTTGTAAATGGCAGCAGCATTCCGTACCAAGACTCCGTGCGCTATCTTGGAGTCAAAATTGACCAAACCTTGTCAATGCAAGATCAAATTGGTACTATTTGTCGTGCTACTTTTCTCGAGATGAGGCGCATTGCCTCTATTCGACCGTTTTTAACCGAGTCAGCGTGTGCAGCTCTTGTCAATGCTTTTGTGACATCACGGCTTGACTTCTGCAATTCTGTTCTGGTGGGTCTTCCAACTGAACAAATAAATCGCCTTCAACGCGTACAAAACAACGCAGCGCGTCTTATTTTGAAACGGAAGAAAAGAGATCACACCACTCCCTTACTATGCAAGCTTCACTGGCTGCCGGTGAAGTTTCGCATTCAATTCAAGGTCTGCATTTTGGCATTTCGGTTCTTTG
>CM072514.1:40879578-40884578 GCA_036898135.1 Oncomelania hupensis | reverse complement strand
AGAAATAAATGTGTGATTTTAACTGTTATCAAGTGGCTGGACTACATATGATTCATAGCCGTGTGAAAGCTAGTGTGACAGTGATCTTTTACCATTTTTCTATCTATCTCTGTATCCCAGCCTTAACACAGACCGAGCTAAATAAATAAATGTATTAAAGTAATTCATCGGGTGACAAACTAGCGGTCCCCATCGAATAGACGTGAGGGTTACAGCAATCCATTGTGCAGAGCCCAGCAACAACTAAACCCCACGTTACAGCATTAAACTATGCGCCTAAGTATACATCGGTACGATGGTTACGTCACTCGATTTGCACAAGTATGGTTTTCCCTAAAGTCTAGGTACAAACCAATCTTCAACAAAATCCCTTCAGTAGTTTTGGGGAAAATAGGATTATTAAGAAAAAAAAACACAACCACAACAACAATGTATGACTTTACCATGTTGACGTCACCCGATATGTATAATGTTTTTGTCATCAGGTAGGGCTCACTATTTTGTAATTAAATACCAAGTTTGAAAGAAATCCGACCATAAGTTACAGAGAAAGTACACAAAATAAATAACTAAATGAAAATAAAAATATTACGTCACCACGATGACGTCTCTCAATATACAAGGATTTGACGAAGGCTCGTCGCATCGTTACACTCAAATTGTATACAACGTGTAAAAGAAATGTAAAAAAAAATCAACTAAATATTTAAAATAAATGTGACGTCATCATGATATATTCACTCGATTTGTATAGGTTGGTTTTATGTTGGAGGCATAGGGAAAGTCTAAGTAAGCCTATATACCAAACTTGAACCAAACCCCTCCAGTAGTTTAGGAGAAACTAGGATTAGAGAAAACAACAATTCATGACGTCACCACGTTTACATCACACGATGATGTCATTCAATATACCATAGTTTTGTTTAAGGATCAAGGCATCTGTATATTCTAATTACACACGAATAAGGTAAAAAGGTAAAGATAGTCCCATAGCCTTGTGGCCGTAGGGGAGCGTGAAGTTGGAGATCACACTTATCTTGGGCCAGCGTACTGAGGGCGATGCCCATCTCTCTCCCTCGCTGCTTTACCTTCCCCACCCTTAAGAAAGTATAGGTACTCAGTCACAGTGGAGTCAACTGGGGGCGTTGTTATTTGTCGCTTCACGTTTTGCGGTCACCCATCCAAGTGCTAACCGCACTGGACGGTGCTTAACTTGCGACACAGTAGCGAGTGCTCCAACCACTGCGCTATCCCACATACGAATAAGAGACAAGTTATTAAAATGTTCTTTAAATAATGATGTCACAGTGATCGCTTTACTCAATTTACATAACTTTGGTTGGACCTTGGTAAAGTCTAAGAGCATACCAAACTTGAACCAAACGTCTTCAGTAGTTTGGGGAAAATAGGATTATTAAAAAAAACAAAAAACAACAAAAAAACCAACACATTATGACGTCACCATGAAGGCGTCAACCGATTGCATACATCCATTTGTCATCTGGTAGAGTTCACTATCTCAAAGCTAAAATATTCAGTTTCACAGAAATCCGACCATTAGTTTCAGACAAAAGTGCGCATCTTCGGACCGACTGACAGGCGCCAAACGAGCTGTGCTTAAAGCTCGGGAATTAACAACAACAACAACAACAACAACAACAACATATTTTCACAATCAAAACTTTTCAAACTAACTGTCCAAATGGAGAAATGATGATTGCTTTATCTAAATCAACGCATAAATCCAAGCTATTTTGGTTAATAGGAGTTAAGGACTGACTGTACTGTACATTTACATTGATTGATAAAATTGTTTTAGTCAAATAATATACATACCTCAGAGGAATATTAGGATGATTTGCACAAGCAATTTATAGTTCTTATAGAAGACCTTTTGTCGCTATCGGGCTGCTACTAAGGTTATTTAGGCAGTCTGCCCGAAAGCGACGCTGGGCCCAATCTTAGTGTCAGAGGCTGATGAAGGCAAACGGCTTTAAAGAGCCTGGGTTTGGTAGATCTGTGAAGAGTGTCTAGCCTCAAGGTCGACTGTTTAATGGAAACTGGACTAATAAACAAAAAAATATCAATACACACCAGTAAGGTGATACATTGACAGCTGTTGACAAATGTGCGCAAGTGCGTATTTTGTGTTTAAAAAAATAGATACGCGCAAGATTGATCGGAATTAGGTCATTCTGCAAATCACTGCCTCCAGCAGTTACATTCAAATTGGGCCTCTACAAATACATGCACATGCACACACACACGCACACTAATGCATATATATATAAACAAAAAAAAAACAAAAGTGCGGTTTTGATGTAATACCATGAAATTCATTTGTTCATGTGCCTATTAATTGCTTAAAGGTGATACATTGACAGATGTTGACATGTGTGTCGACTACCAGTTGCGTAAATTATGTGAATAATGTGAATAATCGACACGTGAAAGATTGTTCGGGAGGAGTCATTCTGCAAACCACTGTATATAGCAGTTAATTCAAATATGGCGTCTACAAATACATGCACATGCACACACGCAGACACACGCTCACACACACACACACACCTACACACACACACACACACACACACCCACACACTAGTAGGCCTACTTCTACTACTACTACTACTACTACTAGTAGTAGTAGTAGTAGTAGTGGTAGTAGTAGTAGTAGTAGTAGTAGTAGTAGTAGTAGTAGTAGTAGTAGTAGTAGTAGTAGTAATAATAATAATAATAATAATAATAATAATAATAATAATAATAATAATAATAATAATAATAATAATAATAATAATAATAATAATAATAATAAACAAACATCCTTGATAAGCTTACTCTGTCCCTTTATAGGGTCAACCGTTATCCATCACTCACACGACTGTCTGACTACTCTGTCAGTTCACAGATTTTATGATCTGGCTGACGAGAGCTGAACGGTCTGCACAGTCTGAGCTCCCGCATCACTCGCATGAGGTGTTAGACATATCTCATGCCGACCTGCATCTTCCATCGCGGCGGTCAAGCCATGCCGACCTACATCTACCACTGCGGCGGTCACATAGGCCCAGCTCACATTTGTTATTACGAAGCGTTAATACCACAGCTGCTGCTGCTACGGAATGCCGGTGTGACATCCTCACAGTTCCTAGTATCTTAGCTGGGCTGGGAGCGAATGGGAGCATTCTGATTGGTCGACGCGTTACAAAATTCGACGCATGCGCACAGTGCTATCATATTCTTCGTAAGGGTTAGGGTTAGGGTTTGGGTTAGAGTTAAGAGTTTAGGGTTAGGGTTAGGGTTAGGGTTTGGGTTAGGGTTAGGGTTATGACGCCTAAGAACTTCGTGAAAAAGCCGGCCCGACATGACCTAGCGCATACGCAAATGCGCTCGGATAAACTAGGAGACCCGGAACTTGAAGGATGTGACAGACCGGGATGAGCTTTGGCTTGCCTGGCGATTGAGGGGAGCGCTGTTGACTTTCGTGGCCTCGGATAGCCGAGCTACTGCGGACTTGGGGAGATTCCCGATACTATACTCCACCTCAACCCTCGAATTTCATGTTCTCCCCCCTTTGGGGTTCCATGGAATTGGCGCTGGCGGCGGATCGTGGCAAGGCACCGTGCCACTTTTTCTGCTACCTGCTCTACTCCCTGGTTGCTTCCGCCTTTTTCAATGAATGGGGGCGCTGGCGTTCGCCTTCAACTCCTGACTATCTCATATCTCTTTCGGGTCCATCGCCATCTCCTACCAGTCGTCACTGAAACGAACCCCTATCCGCCTTTGCGCGCCTGCATTTACAGTTCCTCTGCCCCATGCGAACCTTCAAATGACATCTTAATTCAACAAATGTTCGTCCCTTATAAGCTCAGGTTCCGAGGACAATAATGTAAATAACAAACAAATCATCACCCACATTTAGACAGAAAGTCTAACACAGACACACCACGGAAGTTCATACCATGGAAGCTTGGCTCCCATACTATTCCTATAATCTTTGACTGTCCAGGTTCTCTGTCTAGTCGGTTTGTGTCTTTTATTTCCGGCAGATCTAATCTTTTAGTGAATCAGCTGACAGAATGACCAATCAAACCGCGTTTATTGACTAAGCTTGACCTGTTGCACACGTTGCATCAGCGTCTAGCGTCTTCCTCCATATTTCAGCAGACGCTTGTTGCTTGCGTCCGACGGTTGAACACGCGCGGCTCCGGCTGTACACGCTTCTCTATGTAGGCTACTTTCTATATTTGGAAAGTCTGGAGGCGGAAGTTGCTTTTCGCTGCGTCCTCTTTCTTTGTTCCTGTAGTGCTCTCCCTTGTCGCTACGTACTCCCCTATATGCTGACGTGTCCGGGGACGTTAATCTACTTAATGAAATGAATTAAATGAACACTACGTACAAGTTGCGAAAGCTATGGCCAACAGTTCCAGTTTCAGTTCGAGCAGTTCGGAGGATAGTGAGAGATAAGATTGTTTGCTATATTTAGCTGTTTTAGTAGCAGATGAGGAGGAAATTCGACATAGGAGACGACAAAGACGATGGTGGGTACGACCTTGTGTTGTATTGGGCGCCACTTTTTTCAGTCGCAAAGTCAAGGGCGCAGAGCACGTTCTGATTGGTCAATGCCAGCGTATCGACGCACGAACATGGGACTGGGTCTATCATCGTTCAGACACGCCGCTTTTACCTTGCGCCAGTGCTGAGGCCGCAAAGTGTCGGACGTCAAAGTCTTGCACACAATGCGGCGCATCAAGAAGATGCGCGCGTCTTGACGACGCGAACGATTGACGCATCGTGTGCAATGTGATAGTTCACGTTTCCTCTCCAATTCAAGGATGAAAATCCGTCATTTTTATGATCTGACCTATAATACACACCAACTGATTTTCATTCAATATGTGTTAACACGCCAGACAGGGGATGAAATGGCGATTGTAGCAAGAAATAAAATGTTTTAGGCTGCGTTTCTGTCACTCCACGCTACTGTTGTCACCGAA
>CM072514.1:40862078-40874578 GCA_036898135.1 Oncomelania hupensis | reverse complement strand
ATTGGTGTTGTTGGTCATCATTTCGGTCTTCTCTGCACTTATTTCAATTCCACAAGCTTTGGAGGTGGTGTCAAGCCTCTGTACCAGCTGTTCAAGTTCTTGTTCCTCTCCAGCCAATCCATCAATGTCATCCGCAAAACGAAGATTGGAGATTGCTCTACCCCCTATGCTGACTGTGCCTTCGTGATCTGCAAGAGCATCTGACATGATGCGCTCTAGGAAGATGTTGAAGGGTGTTGGAGAGAGTAGGCATCCTTGACGCACACCGATTGTTGTTCTGAACCAGTTCCCGATAGCGCTGTTGTGGAGGACTGCACTGGTAGCCTTGTCATACAAGTTTTTGATGACTTCAATAATTTTAGGACTGATGTTGTACGCTTTCATTGTTGCCCATAGAGCTGCATGCCAGACTCGGTCAAACGTTTTCTTGAAGTCTATGAACACATGATATAGATGTTGTTGGTGCTGTAGGTATTTCTCACAGATTGTTCTGAGGTTGAAAATCTGTTCAGTGGTACTTCGCCCTGCCCTGAATCCTGCTTGTTCTTCAGCTATGATTTGTTCAGCTTGGGGTTTCAACCTGTTGAGTAATATTTTCAGGAGGACCTTGCTGGGATGGATGATGAGGCTGACGGTGCGGTAATTTTCACACTCCTGAAGGTTACCTTTTTTGGGAAGAGCGATGACAAGCGACTGGGCCCATGGTATAGGCCACTCTCCACTCTGCCAGATCTTGTTACAGATAATGGTGAGGGCATCAATCATCGCTTCTCCTCCTGCTTGTAGCAGTTCCGCGGGTATGTTGTCCACTCCCGCTGACTTCCCTTTCTTTAGCGATTGCACTGCTGCCTCAACTTCTTCCCGGAGAATTGGGAGGATTTCTTCTTCTCTGTTCTCGGGACATGCTAGAACTGATGGGTCTCCATTTGGTGTATGGTTGTAAAGGTCAGAGCAGTACTCTGTCCATCTGTCCAAGACTTCTTGTTCTTCTGTAAGGCATATGCCAGACTTGCTTTGGATCGTGGAGACTTTGGGCTGTTTGAAACTTGTCAGCCGCTTTACAGTCTGGTAGGCCTTCTTGCTGTTGTTCTTGTTCAGACTGTTCTCTATTTCCTGGCATTGATCTTCTATCCAGTTCTCCTTTGCTGTGCGCATGCCTTTTCGGATGTCATTGTTGATTGTTCGGTAGACATCAGCTTCCTGTGAGGTGTTCTTTTTCTTTCTTTTTTTTAATCTCTCTTCGTTTATCACACAGATCCAAAAGTTCAGGTGTGATCCACAGCTTCTTCTTTGGTCGGTGCTTGCCAAGGATCTCAGTGGCGGCATCTGTCACAGCTGAGTTGAAGGTGGTGGTCATGGTTTTGACATCTACTTCACCAGCCCCCAAAATGAGCAGTGGTGCAAATTTCCCTTCAATTGTGGCCTGAAATAGTTCTGCCACCTCCGGGTCTTGCAGTTTGTCCAGGTCGAACTTCAGTCTAGTGCAGTATTTACTCCTTCAAGTGGAGCCGGAAAGACATCATCAAGAGATTGTGGTCACTTCCGATGTCTGCTCCTGGAAAAGTGCGTGTCCTGCCAATGTTGATGCTTGATCTGAAGCATTTCTTGACCATGATGTAGTCTATTTGGTTGTGATGCTCCCCCCTGGGACTGTGCTATGTCCATCGTCTGGAGTTTTTGTGGAGACCAAGCGTGTTTGCCAGTACCAGATTGTTGTATCTGGCAAACTCCAAGAATCTCAGACCCCTGTCATTTGTCTCGTTGTTGCAGTGGGGTCCACATGTGTCTCCCCAGTTGTGGTGCGCATCTTGGCCAACCTTGGCATTCCAGTCGCCTTGCACTATGACTATGTCCTTCTTCGGCACTTGGTCAAGGACCGCCTGTAGATTTTCATAAAAATCCTCCACTTCGCTGTCGTCATAGTCTGATGTTGGGGCATAGGTCTGGATGATGGTGATGTTGAAAGGGGCTGCTCTCAGGCGGATGGTAATGAGTCTACTGGGCGGCAATCCATGACAGTGGCTAGAATGTTCTTGTGGACCAAGAATCCAACGCCGTGTTCGTGCCTGTCATCTCTACCGCTGAAATAGAGCTTGTGGCCTTTGTCTGTCGTTGTTTCACCTAGGCCTTTCCAGCGCAGTTCGCTAATGCCTAGAACGTTCCATCGATAGCGGTCCAACTCGTGGGCCAGTTCTTCTAATTTTCCTTCCGCAGTTAGGGTCCTGACATTCCAGGTTCCTATGACGATGTTGTTTCTCGTGCGGATCTTGCTAAATTGTCCATCAGTAGCATACTTAACACCTCCGTCCTGGTGGCCAACGGAAGGCGCGGTCCTTGAGCCGGGCGACGACCTATCCGGTATGGAATTAGTGGATAGTGTCATCATGCATGTAGTGTGTCTTGGGCAAAAAAGGACCTGGCGGTGCACAATCCTCTCCAGGCTGTTGGGCACAGCCGAAATCCACGAATACAGTGTGGCTCGCCTTGGCCCCGAGCACGTGGTCGTTGAACCTGTAGCAACGTGAGGTTCCTCGCCCTGGCCGGTGACTTCTGTGTAGAAGACTTTCGCCCAGTGATGCCGTGCTAACATTACCCCTGTAAGTCGCCTCTTACGACACGCCGGGAAACGTTGGGCCTATTCTATTCAGTGCCCGAACCCACAAACAAACAGCAACAAATATATTACAGACACACAACAAGGGCAACAAAATACAAGACATACACGTGGTGTAAAGGCAGGAAGATCGCTACAATAGGAAACTGAAAGGAAAATAGTTTTGTATTTTTAAAATTAAATTGGCTGCATCTAATATTATTTTGAAGATAGAGCAAAAAAACCCATGACTCCTGCATACCAACCCAGGAATATTAAGTGAAGAATGGCTAAAAACAATAAACAGGCACACACATACACTCACTGTAACTGCCGCACCCACATCTTACAAAACCCAACTTATGTGACTCATCTCGTCAGACTTTTTAACAAAGAAACGAAACGGCCTATGGGACTTACTTGGTTTGGTGAATTTTGAAAACAAGGATTTACTTAATAATAAACTGACAAAACCAAGCGGATTTGACTTACTTGGTTTTGTGAATTTTTTTAACAAGGATTTAATTCAATAATAAACTGACAAAACCAAGCGGGTGACTTGCTTGGTTTTGTCATGTTCTCAACCAAGATCTATGTCAAGAATAATCTGACAAAACAAAGCAAGTCCACAAATAGTCTTAAAACATCAAATCTATCAAACATTTCTTTAACATTCAAGGTATGCACTCTTAAATCGAGGAATTGCATTATAATATGCCCTTAAACTTCCAGAAACGATCGCGTAATATAGCGCAACACAAAACGTCGATTTTCTCGAAAGTAGGTTTTGTGGACTTGCTCGGTTTTGTCAGTTCACGGCAGCGCTGCGCAGCAGGTCAAAGTATGTCCCTTGTCCCTTGAAGGGATAGTGTGGCGAGGTTAGCAGCCTGCTCAGTGACAGTGTCGGTGAAAGACTAGAAACGGAAAAGTAAGTTTCGTCTCCTGTAGGCGACGAAGTAGGTCACGCTGTATTTGTTTCTAGGTCAACTGTCTTTTACCAGCCGTTTGAGAATCTTTTCGAACCGTTTATTGACGCCGGATAGTGTCCTCACTTGGTTTCATACAATTTAGGAATCCAAGAAGGCAAATGGGTTTTTGGGACGGAAAAAGAGCATTTTTGTAGAGAAAAGGGTTAGGGCAAGGGCTAGGGATAGATCTACAACTAACCCTTACCCGAACCCTTGTAGCAATATTCCGCTCTTTCCGTCACTTTTAAACAGTACTGCGGTTCACATCCGCGGCTATAGCAGCGAGCCCAAAGTATAATTTGAAGAGATGGACGGAATACTTTCACCTGCTGCTAGCGGAAGTTTTGGTGACACTTTCTACCGATCGCAGCAATGTGTATTACCTCACCTAACAGACCAGTTTTTCCAATGAAAACGCGACCTTGATGCTAACTGCATGTCAGGGATCTATGAAGCATAGGCGGCATCATAGGTTCTTGAATCTGGACACACGAGCGCCTATGACGCGTCTCCCTTCTATGTACATGTCTATGTACATGTATATCATATACATAGAATGGATGCTATCAAGTACATAGAAGGGAGACTATCATGTAAATAGAATAAAGATGACATGTACATGTATATCATATACATAGAATGGATGCTATCAAGTACATAGAATGGAGACTATCATGTAAATAGAATAAAGATGACATGTACATGGAAGGGAGACGAAGTCCCCTATACGCTGATGTGTGCGGGGACGTTAATCTACCATAACATAACATAACATAAGGGAGACGCGTTATAGGCGATCGCGTGTCCAGATACAACGGTAGGTAGATTAAAGTCCCGCGTCACATGAGCGAATAGGGGACTGGGAAGGGGGGGGGGGGAGGAATCGGGATCTATCCAGGTACAAGCATCCTGTGGCCTATATTTATAGCCTTAGTAGCCACCCGCCTGCAGTAACAGGTCTATTTCGTCCTCGTTTGTTTCATATCCCAAATAAATAAAAATAATTAAAAAAAGAATCCAAATCCAAATCCACTGACGTAATCCTAGGAATTGCAGAACTTCGTTGATGCGCTCTTGTTCGTGGCCGCCGTAGTCTTCATACCGCAGCAGGAGCATCTGCCTCCTCGAATACACCCTCAACCAGTCCCCAAAAAACACGGGGTACATTCCTTCCACCAATCGGGTCTAGAACATGAAGTGTCATTATTATCGTCACTGTCGTCTCGTCATCATCATCATCATCATCATCATCATCATCATCATCATCATCATCATCATCATCATCATCATCCGTTGACGTCATCATAATTGTCGTCGTCACCATTATTGTTGTCGTCGTCGTTATCTTCAGTCTCCACCTCCATAATCATTATCATCATCAACATCGTCATTGTCGTCATCATCATCATCAATGCTGTCGTCATCGTTATCATCGGTCTCCGCCTCCATCATCACCATCATCGTTGTTATCGTCAACTTTCTCTTCCTCATCCCCACCCTGTCCACCACCACCACCACCACCTCCACCACCACTACCATCATCATCATCATCATCATCATCATCATCACCATCATCATCATCATCATTATATACATCATTCTATCTTCTCTTACTCATCCTCCTCATCGTAATCATCATTATCATCATCATTAGCACTCACAATGGCCTCTTTGTACAGAGTGTAGTTGTAGGCGCAATGTCGTATGGAAAACTGAGCAAAGCATTTCTTGTACAGCTCCACCCCTCTCACAACCAGTTTGTGGAAATCTTTGGGCGTGCTCCCACGCAGTTCTGCCACCCTCGAGATCCGCGACACGAAGCGAGAGTACAATCTGCAAGACAAATGATGACGATGATGATGGTGATGATGATGATGATGATGATGAAGATGATGATGATGATGATGATGATGATGATGATGATGATGATGATGATGATGATGGAGGCGGAAACTGATGATAACGACGATGACAATTAGGATGATGACGGAGACGATGATGATAACGACGTCGATAACGGCGGCGATGACGACAATGACGACGACGATAACAATGATGATGATGATGATGATGATGATGATGATGATGATGATGATGATGATGATGATGATGATGATGATGCTGATGACTTCCTACCTTCATTAATGGTATTGAATGCAATCTAAAAATTCACAAATAAAAGGAATTCCTTGCGGTCTTCTAATAGCGAACTTCCTGCCTTTCCACCCCATTTGAGTGATTGATGTGTGTTTGCTGTGTATGTGAGAGTGGGTCAAACATGTGAACGTTTATGTTGGTACACATCGCCTGTTTGGTACTTTGGCGGAAAGCTCATATATGAATGAACGTTGAGGTTTAACGTCTACACCCACCGTTCGCGATATGGCAGACGGGGATAATCATCCCATGTATCAGGGGATAGGAACTAAATCAGCACTGAACCACCAGAGCAATCATACTGCTAAAATGGGCAGTAAAAAATGTCACCCACCACAGGATTCAAACCTGGGTCATCGGTGTGCCAGGCAAACGCTCTACCACTTGACCTACGGCGATGGGACAAAGCGGGTATATAGCATCCAGGCTATTTATTATTATTATTATTATTATTATTATTATTATTATTATTATTATTATTATTATTATTATAAACCGATCTTTAGTTTATATACGCACGCATTACATAGCACGGATTTTAATGATCCTGACTCTCATGTCCTAGACGGGTGAGTGCCGGCTACATAACTAACACCAGCACTCACTAGGTTCCTTCTCCTCTATCCCCGAGATTGTGCTCGGTTGTCTTGGCGTCAGTCGATGCGCCTAAAGGCTGCAAGTGGCGCCTCTGGCGGCTCGAATTAGATTTTGTATGGGCCGGTGTCCTTGGCAGCGCGTGAACTGGACATGCGCTAAATAAGAGCGATTAAATACATACAATGTGTTACACTCGGTTTGATGTTGATGTCTTCTTTATCAGTATTTGATTCAGCCCCGATGCTGAAGTCCTGATAAGGTGTGTAACTCAGATTCGTTTATCCACGCAGCCCGCTCAATCAGCATACAAGTCACAAAGTCGACGTATGAAGTTTTCCACTTTTTATTCAGCACACATCAACAACTGCATACAATTCTCAACTCAACTCAACAACTTTCCAATTCACTATCAACAACAATCTCTCAAACAATGCGGCGCATAAAATATATAGCCTCTCTCTCTCTCTTCCCGAACAATTTCGAACACGGTAGACTATAATGACGCACTACAGCCAATCAAAATTAAAGATCGTCATCGCTGACTTACGTCATACATACCCGGAACGTTCTCTTGCTTCGACATGTTTCGGGAAATTTCTATTGAGAGTAAACACGCAGATCCAGAAAATTCTCCAATAATATCGACTAACGCAAATTATCAACGTTATACAAAGCCTCTCCTAACAACAATGCAAACTCAAATCAAAGGTAAATAAACTCCATTATTGAATACTTTGCAAAACGAAACGATTAGATCTATCGTGCGCGTTTTAGACATACTTTCGTTCGTTTCAACGTAACACAATGTAAAAATACTGCTTCCACTACAGCTGATTATTATGATGCTGGTGTCAGCAACCACGACGATAATTGCGATAATGACAATGACAATTATTTGTACCTCGAGGTAGGGTGTCGAAAGGTGAGGATGATTTTAGTGTCAGGAAAGACGTGGTGCATGTGCTGTCCGATGATGACGCGCGGTTCTGAACACCCCTGGTTCCCATCTAGCACGTACCAGTTGTGAGGATCCCAAAGATAGGATGGCGAGAAGTCACCTAGCAAACAACATTCATATTACGTATTAGACAGACCTATATTCTGTAGGAAAAGGAAATATGTGTCAGTGTTTACGTACAATGAAGATTTCAATTCAAAGTTAACAGTATAATACTGCCTTATGATTTGATGGTAAGGCGAAGGCCTTTCTGGAATATTCCCCCCTCTCCCATCCCATCCACCTCCAACCCACCCACCAAGCCTCCCTCTATATAGTAAGACCACTTTTGGTTGACAGCAAAGTGTTATGTCATCATCAGACGCACGCTGGGTCTCTGTGCTGAAATGGTGTATCGATCGAGTCCAACATTAAATATATTCCGTGCAGAAGAATTTGTAAGAAATCTACATACAGAAAAATAAGTCTAACATCTGTATGTTTCAGATTAGTTGCGTAGGGGAGATTGGCCGAGGCTAACGTTGGTCTGTACTTGTGAGAAGTACTCGCCCGGTTTTAAGCTACCCTGGATCACTCACCGACTATTTTACTACAAGTTCCACTCGACCATATTTGGTTCTGCATTGGGAAAGCGTCTCGGCCTGTCACCTTGGTTGCGTAATCTCTAAAAGTCACGCCCGCTTTAAACAAAAAAACAAACAAACTTTACATTACAGTGTGTCACTTACACACCTCTATGCTCTCTTACAAACATGCACGCGTTGGCTCTCTCTCTCTCTCTCTTTCTTTCTCTCTCTCTCTCTCTCTCTGTCTCTATTTTCTCTCTCTCTCTCTCTCTCTCTCTCTCTCTCTCTCTCTCTCTCTCTCTCTCTCGCACGCGCTCAGACAAACATAAAACGCACACACATACATAAGCCTACTTAGGCACCAACGCACGTAAACACACGCACCACTCACTAAAAGTGAGAACGCCAATGTCCCTGATGCTTATGAGGAAGTTCTTGATGATGATAAGGATGGTGATGATAAAGGTAGTAGCGACGACACAGACGACTACGATGAATGATGTTGATGACGATGAGGATGACGATGAAAATGATGATGATGATGATGATGATGATGATGATGATGATGATGATGATGATGATGGTGATGATGATGATGATGATGAGAAGAAGAAGAAGAAGAAGAAGAAGAAGAAGAAGAAGAAGAAGAAGAAGAAGAAGAAGAAGAAGAAGAAGAAAGGAACGAAGGAACGAAAGAAAGAAGAATGGAAGGAAAGAAGGAACGAAGAAAGAAAGAAAAAAAGAAAGAAAGAACAAGAACAGCCACCACCACCACCACGACAACAACAACTGTCATCATCATCATCATCATCATCATCATCATCATCATCATCATCATCATCATCATCATCATCATCATCATCATCATCATCATCATCATCTTCGTCGTCGTCGTCGTCTTTCTTACATTCCATCTTGACGGACTCTGGATCCTCTTCATCGTAGAAGCCATAGCGGTCTCTGTCCCACCAGTGGTACTCCTTCATTGTACCCTCCGCTATGTCTGGATGCTGCCTCAGGCGCCTGTGCAGAGCAGCCAGACATAGACAAACAGAAAGGCAGAGACAAACAGCGTAGCTGAGACTTGTCAAAGCATATTCCCTGTCTAATCAGTATACCTCGCCAAGTACCAACTATGCTGCATTGTAGAGCCAACCCCTCTCTAGGAAACGAAATGAAAACAACGCGCTTTCGACAGACTTGTATAATTAAGTCCAGTCAACCTACTTTATTACACAACGGATTAAAAAAACATTAGGATTTGGTGTTGGTGATGCGGTAAACACACACACATTCTTTCACTAAACAGCAAACGACATTGAAATAATCGAACGAATTGGTTCAAACAGATACAACACGCACGAACGCACTCACAAACACACACACACACACACAAAGATTGTGTCATATAACCTACAAGTTGAAATGGCAATACATTTTCTGTTCTGTTCTGTTCACACACAAACACCCATACACACACACAAACGCACGCACACAAACACACACACACAAACACACCCACACACAAACACACACACACACAAACACACACACATACAAACACACACACACACACACAAGCACAAAAGCAAAAACACACACACAAACACACACACAATTGTACACTCACACAATCGCTCGCTCATCATATTCAGACACCCACGCGCACACATACACATTTTTACATGACTATAAAAAAAAAGATATGACGTAAGGGTCAATAGTGATTAAATGTGCATTGAAAATAGCACCCTACCCGAATAACATACCTTGCACATTACACAACACACATGTTATCACAGTCAAATCAACATTAACACTGCATCCCAGACGAACACAACTAAATAACCAGCGGGCAACCTTACTTGGATAAGTCCGTGGTGCCACCTTTTGCCACTCCAGCCAGATAGAAATAGGGCACACATTTCAGACCTTTCTCCGTCTTGGGGTTGTCCCACCAGCAAGGGTTTTTCACGCCCTTTATATAATTCTGAGGCTCCTGCACAGCAAAAGTTAACTTAGCAACTTAACCATGATCTCAAATAGCTTTCAAAATAATTTAAGGGTAGAGAGGCGTAAACCCAAAAGTATAAAAATCCGTACACCCAAATCGGAGAAAATGCGACAGATACTCTCTCTCTCTCTCTCTCTCTCTCTCTCTCTCTCTCTCTCTCTCTCTCTCTCACACACACACACATCAACACACCTACACACACATACACACACCCACATACACACACACGCGCGCGCACACGCACACAGAAGAACGAAACATTTTCGGCTACACTGCTGCTTACTCTGACATACCACAAAGCCGTATCCCGTCCATGTTTTCTGGGACTCGGGGATGCACGCTGGGAAGAGCGGCTTGTCCCCCACAAACTCGTCCTGCAATCCAAACACGGCTGACCTCTCCCATCCCTGTGTCCACCATGATGGGTAAGAGCCCGACGACTCTGAACTGTGGGCAATAACAATAGACTTGTTCCTCTTGTTTTAGTTGCAGTCAAAAGCCACATCAAAGGCGCTTGAATCTGGACACGCAAGCGCCTAGCGCCTATGTCTTGACGCGTCCCCATCTATAACCAAAGGGAAACGCGTCCCAGGCAGAGGCGCCCGCGTGTCCAGATACAAGCGCCTGTGAGCCACATGTATTTTACATTAAAGGGACCCACTTTGACCACGCCCACTCGATAGATCATTTTAACATTCACAGTGAGTGTTGCCACACTGAATAAGCTTACGACAAACCAAAAAAGCCACTCTTTTTTAACTGAATAAATTCCGTAGTTTTTTGTGCTTAAGAAAGCAACAGCCATTGGCTAGCCAGCCACCTTAGTAGCAGCTACCAAAGCCAGTAAGAAACAGAACCCGTAAAAAACAATTGCTCTTAAGTTTTATTTTGTTTTAAGGTTGATACAATAGACTTTCCCCTACCCCAGACACCAAAAGACGCATACTTCAAGCCGCGTGGGTCACTCACAAATAGGGTCAAAGGTCACGCGGTTGTACCGTTAAAAACAGGGGAAATAACTACTTGTCAGAACCGAAATGCAACATTCAAATTTAACGGTTGGTTTGAACAACGAAAGTCTATTTTATCATTATGTAATATAAAAACAATGCGAATTTTAGGGTAATGCCGGTGTTGTGAAAAGGAAACAAAGCCTTCGATTTGGGGCCTTTAAATAGGAAACACCATTCAGGAGAAATAGAGAGGTGAGAAAGGGATGGTGCTGGAGATTTACTCCAACTAAAAGACTGTCAATTGAGTGTCTGAGCTCAGTTTAAAGTTATGCTCCTTCATGGACTTAAAGGGCCCCAAATTGACATATTTCACTGTCACAGATCTATCCTGTCCAAACTCACAAACTGATAGTGAGTGCTGCCCCAATCGCTCAAAAAAAAAACCACACATAAAGTCTAAATAAAATTAACTTCTTTCAAAAATTCGGTTTTTATATAAAACGATAAATTCATTTTGGTTATGTGGCTATTATTAACAACATATGGTTTCTAAAAATAACACCGCTGCGAAAGTGTGTATAGCATAGGCAAGGTTGTTTGTTTATATAACAGGGAAGAGACGCGCCTAACGTTCAAAAAGCTTTGACGGTCGGTTTGAGTAACGATCGCCCATGATCTACGCTTTTAACAAATTTCGTACCCCATGCGACAAATTGTCGCATCCGCCAATGTGTGCGTAAAACCCCGCACCCGCTAATACTTTCGATTTTCGGTCTATTTTGAGCCTAAAGGATGCTGACGCAAGCTGACCGCGTTTCTTATTGAAAATTCAACTGCTTTCTGCAATCGCTCTTTGACAGAACATTGGCAAATAAAGCAGAAAAATGCCTACATTCTTCACAGTGATTGTGACAACAATGCAGTCTCCCAAGTAAACCCATTGTTGTACATACACACACACGCACAATTACAAAAAGCAAAACAACACAGACATACTTAATATTCTGGTCCTGTAATATCTTTGATGTACATATCCCTGAGATGAGAGTATTAACCGAGGTCTAGTCTGCGCACGCACGCATGCCATCGCACGGCCTTTTAAAGATCCTGACGCTCGTGTCCTAGACAGGTGAGCGCCGGCCACACAAATACACCAGCAAGCACTAGCTCACTTCTTCCCCAAGCCCAGTTGCCCAGGATTGCGCTCAGTTGCCTGGGCGTCAGAGGATGCGGCCAATAGATGCAAGTGGGCGCCTCAGGCCGCTTGAGTTTGATCCTGTATCGGCCAGCGCCTTGAGCAGCTCTCGAATTGGAAAAAGCGCTATATAAGAACGATGAAATAAATGAATAAATAAATAAATAAATAAATAAATAAATAAATAAATATTTGTTTATTCACTTATACATGTATATGCTCTTTGTCTTTACTCTGTCACTTACTCTAACAGCAATAATAGGTTTACAATAACACCCAACTTTTTAACACAATCAGCCATATCTGGACTGTACAGTTTACACAAACATCTATCTCTGCATCTACTTAAGATCTACCTTATTATATTGAGGTCAGAATCTACCTACTTTTTCTTGGAGCTGGATGAAGGCTTTTTTTTAGAAGAAAAGTCTCTCTTCTCTACTTTGGACGTGTCAAACGCTCGCTCCGGTACAAAGACGGGTGGTGTCACCTGCTCTTG